>CABHPP010051335.1:0-25677 GCA_902168425.1 Peromyscus attwateri
ATGAGGAGGAAGGAGAGGGGGATCCGTGGTTGGTATATAAAATGAATAAAGCTTTCTTAATATAAATAAATAAATAAATAAATAAATAAATAAATAAATAAATAAAAGAATACAATGCATCTTCTAGGAGACAGAGACAGATGAGAAGAGTATCCCTCCTACCTTAACAATATAAGAAAAGAAAGTAGAGGACAAGATACTGAAGAATGAATTACATTAATTAATCATGATCTCTTCCAGAAAATTCAATAGGAGAGAAGACTTCCAAGCTTCTTGCAAAAGACCTTGAATACTCCAATGTCAAAGCAGTCAAATGAAATACAAGAAAAAAAAAACAGTGTAATCAAGCTCATCATTCATTCTTTCTTTCTCTATTTGTGGTGTGTGTGTGTGTGTGTGTGTGTGTGTGTGTGTGTGTGTGTGTCTGTTATATGAAATGTCTGTCTATGGGTCTTGGTATTTGTTTCCATTTGCCACAGGAAGCTCCTCTGATGACCAAACAAGGAACTGATCTATGAGTATAGCAGAATATCATTAGGAGTCATTTCATCACTATATATTTTTTTTCATTTTTTTAGACCAGTGTTATTTGGTTTTATCTTAGGTCCTTTAGTCTCAGGTTCTTGGTCATCCAAGCAGTGTCAGGTATTGTTTCCATCTCATGGAGTGGGCTTTAACTGAAATTAGATATTTGTTAGTTATTTCCACAACTTTGTGTCACCATTGCCCTAGCATATCTTGTAGGTAGTACAGCTTTGTAGATAAAGGACTTCTGGTTGAGTTGCCATTTAAGTTTCTCTTTTGATATTGTGCAGAGAACCTTCCAGCATTTTTAGTACAGGAAAGTACTCATTTTTGTTTTTTAAATCTCACTTGTCTTTATGAGTTCCTCTTTTTGTATTTTATTCTGTTTTATTTTTTAATTTTATTTTCAAGATCATAGTATGATCACATTTTTCTTCCCCTTTCTCCCTCTAAACCCTCCCATATACCTTTCCTCACTCTCCTTCAAATTCATGGCCTTGTTTTTCATCAACTGTTGTTGCATGCACATATATATGTATATGCCTCAATATAACATGCTCAGCCCATATGTTGTTACTTGTATGTGTGTTTTCAGAGTTGACCATTTGGCACTACTTTGGTTTTAGTGGAGTTTTTTGTTGTTGTTTTTGTTTTGTTTTGTTTTTGTTATTTTTTTTTTTTTTGCTCTGCTTTGTTTTGTTTTCTAAAGAAGATTCCTTGGTCTTTTCACTACTACTGAAATTTCTAATTCTTCATCCTGAATGATAGTTTAACTGAATACAGAATGCTATTTTATAAAATATTGTTGCTCAATACATTGAAAAATATTATGTGAAGAGCTTGTGACACTTTACATGGTTGATGAGAAACTTGCTATAGGTGTGAATAATTTTGTTTTCATTTTTGTTTTTTGGAGCTAATCTCTTTAGATACTCTGATTGCTTTAAAAATTTTCCATGTATATTTATTCAGCCTTCTTAAGTCTATTTTTATGTACTAAATGTTATAAGCAAGTATAAAATAACTTAAAGGTGGCTTTGTTTGGTAAATTTTTTTTTCATTTTTTATGTAACAATATGGTCAAAACCTTACTGTACATAACAATAGCATTAAATATGAAATTTCTAGATAATATGATTACATAAACACTTTTCATGCTGTTATCACCTTTGGAAATGAACATGCTGCCATGGCTCATTTTAGTTGTCAACTTGACACATCTGGGAAGTAAAAACTTAAGTTGAGGAGTTATATCCATAGGATTTGATTGTGGACATGTTTCTGGTTCAATTTCTTGGTTGCTAGTTGATGGAGGAGGATCCTTCCCATTGTAAGTAGAAGCATCACTATGCAGGTAGTCCTATGATATATGTAAGTTCGGAAGCAAATTAGAAAGCGATATTTACCCATCATCTTTGCTTCAGTTCCTGGCTCCAAGTTTGTGCTTCCAGTTCCATTGTTGACTGCCATCAATGCACTGTAACATGTAATCCAAATAAGCCCCATGCTCTCTAAGATAAGAGAGAGCATGCAGCATTCTCCTTTCTGGGTCTGAGTTACCAGTCTCACTGTAAGGTTATCTAGTTTCTTCCATTTACCTGCAAAGTTTATAATTTCATTTTTCTTCACAGATAATATTCCACAGTACAAATGAACCACATTTTTATTATCCATTTATGGGTTGAAGGACACTTAAGTTGCTTTCATTTCTTAGTTGTGAATAGAGTGACAATAAATGTGGCTGAGCAAGGATCTGTGCAGTGGGATGCTCAGTTCTTTGGTCATGTGCCAAAGAGTGATATATATGGGTAATATGGTAGATTCATTTTTAGGTTTTTGAAAGCTTTCTGCACTGATTTCCAGAGTGGATCAACAACTTTGCAATCCCAGCAAAAATGAATGTCAGTTTACTTTTCTTCATATCCTTGCCAGCATATTTTACTGATTATTTTCTTGACCTTAGCCATTCTGACTAGAATAGATGAACTTTCATAGTCGTTTTAATTTATATTTTCATAATTGCTAAGGATGATGAACCTTTTTAGCTATTTCTTTCATAATAATCCACAAAACAGTATTCTGGGCATGGGTTGTAGCTCAGTAATCAAGTACTCATATAGCATTCACATGGTTCTCTGTTCTATCCCCAACTCCACAAAAAGACATACCTTCTTAAATGGAGATTCATGTGATCATTTTTTAAAATAGTATATGTGTATTACAAAAAATTATTTAACTTATATCAGTTTCCAAGTACATAGTATCAAAGGTTCTCAGTCTTTATCAAGGCTCACTGGAAAATATAGAAATATTTTCTTAGTGATATCTATCACAGTAAGATTTGTGAATGTGTAAAAAATGTTGTATCCTTTGTAGTTCTAAATTAGTTTGCCAGACATCCCTTAAAATACATCATTCCTTATTATAAAGAGATCATAGTTACTCCCTTATACCTTTACTATTCAATAGTATTTGGAAATTAACTATAAATGGATACTTGTACATGGAACCGGGCAGTGGTGGCACAAGCCTTTAATCCCAGGGGAGGCAGAGGCAGGCGGATCTTTGTGAGTTCAACGCCAGCCTGGGCTACAGAGTGAGTTCCAGGAAAGGGACAAAGCTACACAGAGAAACCCTGTCTCAAAAAATCAAAAAAAAAAAAAAAGGAGTTACTGTTTTGTTGTATGCATTCAGGAATTTTCTTAATAAGTATGGTTTTGGTAAAAACAGTGTTTAACATTAATTTAAGAGAGATGCTGGGCGGTGGTGGTACATACCTTAAATCCCAGCACTCGGGAGGCAGAGGCAGATGGATCTCTGTGAGTTTGAGGCCAGTCTGGGCTACAGAGTGAGTTCCAGGATAGGCTCCAAAGCTACACAGAGAAACCATGTCTTGAAAACAAACAAACAAATAAATAAATAAATAAATAAATAAATAAATAAATAAATAAGAAAGAGTGAGACTTCTGGGTTCAAAGCAGTACTCCAACATTTAACTTTAATGATTGATTTATAAATAATAGGAGCATTCCAACTAGGAGCATTCATTCAGACACATTTCGTATGCTTAGTCAATACAGTAGTAACAATATCCCCCATTCACACATAACATTGCTGTCATATGCTTAATCTCCCAAGAATCTCACTTCTACATGTTCATAAATATTGAAGTTTATCAGTAAAAACACAAGTGATCATCTTTGACTCGGTAATTTTTATATGTATTTGAGAACTAAAAAAAAAAGATGCAGAAGTTTATGTGATTACCTACAGTATCATGGGATGGAAATAACAGAGGTAATTTCTCAAACCATACGTGATTTATTCTGCTTACTGCTGCATCAGTGTCAAAGGAAGAAACATGCAACCTAAGGAACACAAAGAAGATTTCCAATTAGTATCTGCTTATTTTTGTAGATTCCTGTTGATATGTTATTACCATTGGGGAGTCTCCTGGGAGAGAACACACATAAATTTTCTGGGTGATTAAAGGGATAGGTTGTCAAATTGATTAAAAATGATGCAGAAGTAATTGAAAACAATGCTAATTGAACTGCCTATACTAGCATAAATATAAGGTGATATAGGAAATAGATTTACAATAGATAAATGTGGTTTTGGATGAATGTGTGTTATATTCATTGTTTCTCTGACATATAGGAGCATTTTCCTTTAATGAAATCCTTTTGGATGTGCTTTGCTTTTTCTACTTATCAATATAAACAGTACATTTTATTATTAATTTTATATTTTCTTAACTGGAAACAGGATATATCCAGATCACCGAAATAAAAATGCACTAAACAAATTTATAACATTGACAGCAATAACAAAAAGTCCTGCCTTATCAGAAATATATTCACTTGCAGTTTTACTCTTTTCCTATCATAGGTTAGTCAAATTGTTTTGAGTTGAAATGGATAAAATTCAAATTCGCAATATAAGCAAAGGTTCTGTCATAAGACTGAGATGTCCCATAATAATCTTAAAAGATTGCATAGATGCCCCTCAACTGAAGAATGGATAAAGACAATGTGGCACATATTCACAATGGAGTACTACTCAGCAGTAAAAAACAATGACATCATGACATTTGCAGGCAAATGGATGGAACTAGAAAATATCATCCTGAGTTAGATAACCCAGACTCAGAAGGACAAACATGGTATGTACTCACTCATAAGTGGATACTAGATGTAAAAAATAATAATTAGACTACAAACCACAGCTCCAGAGAAGCAAAGAAACAAGGAGAACCCTAACAGGAATGTACAGGTCACCTTGGGAAGGGAAACAGAGGAAAACCCCATGAGTAAACTGGGGATGGGGGAGGGCAATAGAGGGGACGAGATGGGGGATGAGAACATGAGGAAATGGGATGATAGAGCAGGAGGAGGGATGGAGTGGGAGAGCAATGAAAGAGATATCTTGATAGAGGGAGATGTTATGGTGTAAGGGAAAAACCTGGTGCTAGGGAAGTTCCCAGGAATCCACAAAGATGATCCCAGATTAGACTACTAGCAATACTGGTGAGCGTGCCTGAACTGGCCTACTCTGGTAAACAGATTGGTGAATACCCTAACTGTCATCATAGAGCCTTCATCCAGTAACTGATGGAAGCAAATGTAGAGATTCACAAACAAGCACCACACCAACCTCTGGGAGTCCAGTGGAAGACAAGGAAGAGGGATTATACGAGCAAATGGGGGGGGGTCAAGATCATGATGGGGAAATCTACAGAGACAACTGAACCAAGCTCAAAGGAACTCACAAACTTTAGACTGACAGCTTGGAACTTGCATGAAACTGGACTAGACCTTCTACATGTGGGAGACAGATGTATAGCTGGGTCTGTCTGAGGGGCCACTGGCAGTCTGATCAGGATGTATCTCTGGTGCATGAACTGGCTTTCTGGATCCCATTACCTCTGGTCAGACACCTTGCTCACCCCTGATGAAGCAGGGAGGGGATTGGTCCTGCCTCAACTGAAGGTACCAGGCCTAGCTGTTACCCATGGGAGAACTTACCCTGTTGGAGGAGGGGAGGAGGGATGGGATGGGGGAAGGCTGAGGTGGGGGGAGTGGGAGGAAGGAAGAGATGGGGATCTGTGGTTGGTATGTAAAATGAATTAAAAATTTAAAAAAAGATTATTACTTAATTCTTTTTGGAACCTTTTCACATTCTTAAACCATCAAAACCACGTACAGGAGTGGAGCACAAGATTTATTAAACTTTCTGGTAATTGATAGTATATGCCCAATATGTATCACAATTGTATTAAATATGAGCTACTAAAAGCAATTAAGATCAATTTTACAAGAGTTTTTACATAGGTTTAACATTCTTCATTATTGATATCCATTTTAATCTAAGAACAATATTTGCTGTTCTTCTGAGAATACCAAGTCAGAGGGGTTTGCTGTAAAAATGTTATTTAAATGGTAGGTTTTGATTTCTACATAGAAGCTCAGATTCTTCCAATTTCTCATTTAATTCACTCAGTAATAACATTTTTTGCCATGAAGATTTTTAAGTCAGTTTGTAGTGCTGATGGAAGTTAATTCTAAAAACAAAATAAACTTTGAAATTTCTTCTAATTTTTCCAAGCCCTGTTTTACCCAGTGTAAAGCACATTCAAATATGTATCACTACTTCTTCCTTTACTACAATTTGCAAAATACAAGTAATAAAGAGTTCCATCTCCAACTCTATTCTCTCTGTAACATCATCTTTCACTCATAGTGTAGGTGGGCTTCCATATCCACATCTTTTCTGAGGTCAGTTTTGCTGGGATAAATAGCAATTTGATACAGCAGAAAAGAAATGACTTTCAGCTAACCAAGAGTATCTGATTGCACAACAAAAGACATCTAGAGTGATTAAAAAAGAGATCATCAAAAGTGATTCAGAAATGAATTTCTGAACCTAGCAAAAGCACATTCTATGCAGAAACTAAATATTTTTATTTTATATTGTTCTAAATATTTGGTATAAACCCAGAGATTAGTGTAGTCCTCAACCCTCATCAAAGAAACTTCTCTTTGCAGCAGACAGACCACTTCAAAAGGCCACAGCCAATCAAAATGTAGAATTGTAGAACCCAGTGTCAACAGTTACACCTATAAAATGCTCCCTCACCTATTGCTCAGGAAACATTGTTGAAGAGGGGGCTTTACCAACATAACTGCCTAAGCATAAATTATGCAATTATTTCTTAATTAACAATAATTGGATATAAAGGTTACTGTTCTCATCCTTCTTTCACAGAAGGAAAAAATGAAGGCCTTGTAAATATCAATACAATGAATAATAAAAACAATTACCATTATTTGGGATGTGTGTATACACCTTTGATCACATTACACTGCTTTATTGTATGAAAATTCATAAAAAGATGAAAAAGAAAGTTTTTCTAATATATTTCCACAAAGCTACAGATTAACATAACAGCAAAAAGCATTAAGTCAGTATTTGTGTTTTGCCAGAACCTGAAAACCTTCTACAAGTTGTCTCATTTAATCATTATCCAAAGTTTATGAAATACCCTTGTCAGAAGTCTAGCATATGATTAGCATTTGTGTGTTGGAAGAATGACCTAATTATTTTAAATATTATAAGTTGCACAAGTTTGAAAGTTCCTATAACTTCCTAAAATAACCACACAGAGCATCAAGCATATAAACCTATGAATACTGAAGGTACATTTTCAATCCATATCTAAATCAGAACAAGAATTAATTTATTTGGTATCATTCTCAAAGTTAAAACAAACATAAGGAAAAGGAAACAGTGATTGTCAGATAATTTCAGTCAATATAATTAAGAGTTGAAGACTATTTAAGTAGTTACCAGACAACAAAATTATGTTTTGTAGAAAATTATGATAATAAAAGAAATAAGAGTTTTAAATGAACAGTAGTTGTCAAACTCTTGTCCCTCATCCTGAAGTATATAAGTCACCTAGGCAATGTTGAAACACAAACTGTTAGGCTGCATGCCAATGTACTGAATGAGAGACTCTGGGTTTGAAACATAGGAATCATGCCTTAAGAAATCCAACAGGAGCTCTAGGACTTAGGCCCTGGGTACAACCTGTGCCCGGGAACCCCCACCCATTGCTGCCCCAGTTGCAGGCCAGCAGGAAAGACTCCAATGAGCAAGTTTCCCAGCCAAACCCTGCCATCAGACCCTGCAATCTACAAGACCCACTCCCTACCCCAAACCCACCCACCCCACTGGGACCTCATCAGTTTCCTGAGACACAGAATCCACCGGCTCTGATTGGACCAAAAGGTGAATGACTCTTCTCCCACCCAGAGAGTCCTGCCTCTAGGACCTAGACCCTGAAGACAAACTGGTACCTAGGAATCCCCACCCATCACTGTACCAGTTGTCCGCCAGCAGGGAAGATTCCTGCCGGTAGGCTTCCCTACCAACAGCCTCTATCGGACCTGCAATTTACAAGACCTACTCCCTACCCCAAACCCACTCATCCCCTGTGACCTCAGCAGCTCCCTGAACCACAGAATCTGCCAGCTCAGATTGGACCAAGAGCAGCTCCCTGAAACACAGAATCCCCCAGCTCCAATTAGACTAAGAGTATGATTAGACCAAGAGTGGCCTCCAGAGACATAGACACAGCAAGCACAGAGTAGACCAAGAGCAGCTCCCTCAGACACAGATACCTCTTGTACCTATTGGAGGAAGAGATGGGTAGATACCAGTATAAAAATACATACAACAACATAAAGAGCAATATGACACCACCAGAACCTAGCAATTCTACAACAGCAAGACCTGAACATCACAACATAGAAGAAGCAAAAGAGAGCTACCTTAAAAATAACTTTATGAAGATGATAGAGACATTTAAAGCGGAAATGAAAAATTCTCTAAAAGAAATAGAGGAGAAGACAAATAAAAAATTGGAAGAAATCAATAAATCCCTTAAAGAAAGCCAAGAAAATCAAGGAAAAGTAAATAAATGGGAAAAAGAAAGAGTTCAAGACCTGAAAATTGAAATAAAAGCAATGAAGAAGACACAAACCAAGGGAATACTAGAAATAGATAATCTGAGTAGGCAAACAGGGACTACAGATGCAAGCACAACCAACAGAATGCAAGAGATGGAAGAGAAAATCTGTGGAGTAGAGGATACAATAGAGGAAATAGATTCATCAGTCAATGAAAACATTAAAGCTAAAAAAAAGTCATAACACAGAATGTCCAGGAAAACTGGGACACCATGAAAAGGCCAAACCTCAGAATAATAGGGATAGAAGAAGGAGAAGAATACCAACTCCATGTCTAGTATCCACTTATGAGTGAGTACATACCATGTTTGTCCTTCAGAGTCTGGTTTACCTCACTCTGGATGATATTTTCTAGTTCCATCCATTTGCCTGCAAATTTCATGATGCCATTGTTTTTCTCTGCTGAGTAGTACTCCACTGTGTATATGTACCACATTTTCTTAATCCATTCTTCAGTTGAGGGGCATCTAAGTTGTTTCCAGGTTCTGGCTATAACGAATAATGCTGCTTTGAACATAGTTGAGCATGTGTCTTTGTGAGCCGGCTTTTTGGAGCCTAGTGCCTATGGTGAGACACTTTGCACAGCCTTGGTGCAGGGAAGAGGGGCTTGGACCTACCTCAAACGAATGTACCAGGCCCTGCTGACTCCCCGTGGGAGATCTTGCCTTGGAGGAGGTGGGAATGGGGGGTAAGTTGGGGGGAAGGCTAGGGGGTGGGAGGAGGGAGGACAGGGGAATCTGTGGTTGGTATGTAAAATGAATAGAAAATCTCTTCTTTTCTTTTTTTTTCTTTTATTTTTTTCTTTTATTTTATTTTTCTTTATTAAGAAACTTTCTACTCACTCCTCATGTTATCCACAGACCCCCCTCCTCCCTCCTCTCACCCCCCAGCCCTCTTTCCCAAGCCACCCCATATCCCCACATCCCCCAAATCGAGGTCTCTCATGGGAGTCAGCAGAGCCCAGCTCACTGAGCCTAGGCAGGTCCAAGCCCCTTCCCACCACACAAAGTCTGTGCAAGGTGTCACACCACAGGCACCGGATTCCCAGAAGCCGGCCCATGCACCAGAGACAGATCCCGATCCCCCTGCCTGAGTGCCCCCCAAACAGTTCAAGCCAAACAACCGTCTTCCGTGTCCAGAGGGCCTAGTCCAGTCCCATGGGGGCTCCACAGCCACCAGTTCACAGTTCATGGGTTTCCACTAGTGTGGTCTGTTGCTTGAGAATTTCTCTCTCAAGTCTGCCAGTCCCGGAGCCCACTTACAAAATAAACACACAGACTCTTACATTATTTAAACTGCTTGGCCATTAGCTCAGGCCTATCATTGTCTAGCTCTTACTCTTATATTTAGCCCATTTCTATTAATCTATACTTTGCCACGTGGCTCATGGCTTACTGGTACCTTACATCTTGCTTGTCCTGGTGGCAGCTCCAGGCAGTCTCCTCCTCCACCTTCCTGTTCCCTCAATTTTCCTCTCTGTTAGTCCCGCCTATACTTCCTGTCTGGCTACTGGCCAATTAGTGCTTTATTAACATATTTGTCATACAGAACATCCCACAGCACTTCCCCTTTTCTTCTTTTTCAAAAAGGAAGGTTTTAACTTTAACATAGTAAAATTACATATAACAAAACAATTATCGAGCAAGAATTAACAGTTACAATATTAAAGAAGATATCCTATCTATCTTATATTTGTGAGTTTAAGGTTTTATATCTAACTTATCTTTTATCATAACTGAGGAAATTACAACTATCTAGTCTTCAACCACATCAAAGACCTCAGAAGGAATATAATGGTACCTGAGAAATGGTAGATGGATGTAAGCAACTTTTAGGAATCTTGCAAGAGTAGACAGAGCCAGCTGACAGCCTGGACAGTCATCCAAAGTTCTCTTGTAAAGTTGGGGCATCTGTTTTTAGCTCACAGGCCTAGAGTCTCTCAGTCATTTTTTTATGTGTCCTGTAGAATGTCTGGCAGTTTTCTCTGCAAAGCAGGAACCTGAAGGTCCATTTTGTCAAGCAAAGTTTAGTGGTCACCTTCCCATGGGTCCTGCATGTCCAGTCGATCAAGCAGTTCAGGCAAGAACAGTTTCTTGCCCAAATGGCTATTTTTGCCAAGGTGAAGATAAACTCCATATGGAGTGTCTTTGATGCCCATCCTCCTCTGAAGTAAATCCAGTGTTGTCAGGAGCAGACGTGTCTCACTGTCCAGAACGTCTAAATTTTTAAAACATTTTAAATGCCATATTCTGTAGGTCTTTGAAGTATTTGAAGATTACCTATCTATCTGAAATATATCTATGTATACCTAGAAGACTTAACTATCATGGCTACAAATATGATTATCATAGATGACTAATTATTAATCTATTTCTTAATTATCCATTACAATTTCAAACGAGTTACATAAACATAATACCTCAAACAAAAGTAGAAATATACACACAGTATAACACAATCAACTTTAAGTTTGTATCAATAAACTAAAATTTATACCAATGTAAAACATTTTAAACATAAACTAAAATCTATACCAATGCAAAACATTTTAAACAAGTTGTTGTTTTTTTAAAAGTAGATTCATTAATCTACTCTTTTATCCTATCATATCTATATCCTATATATATCATATCCCCTTTTCTTTTTTAGAAAGAGATCGCATTTATAATTAACCTGTTTTAAATAAAAATATTGGTTTTTCTTTGTCCCATACCAGAGGGCTCTTTTGATATGGGACAAAAGAATCTTTTAACCTTTTTATTTTAGGGATATGTCTGGGTTTAGAGAGGGAGTGAGCCCATTCCATCTCCAAAGCCAGCTTGGTATATTTGGGAATTTGGGCGTAGATTCTCTTACTACTTCTTGCTGGAGGGGGGCGCTGTACCTTATGGGGACACAAAGAACATTTTAGGATTATGGAGTAGTCCGTGAGGGTGTATCGTCTGAGCCAGTTGCCTTGAGACGGTTCTGGATGTTGGATCATCTGGGCCATGGTGTCACTGGAGACCTTTCAGGTGGTCTTGGCTGGTCAAACCTGATGTATCTTAGTCTGGAACAAATCCATAGCCTCTGGCTTTCTGTGGAAACAAAAGCAGAACTTCTTTTCCAAAGCAACATATCCTTATATCCAAATTTTGAAGTCAAGGTGCCTTTAAAGTATACATTTTGGCATAACTCAACAGCTTTTGTAATCAAATGTTCTTCTTCAGTTACAAATATCAAAGAGAACATAATCCATATTCTCTGTGTGATAGCCATCTTTACGTGGCTTATTTTTTATATTACCTTGAGCCTATTGCTTTAAACTGCAGCATTCTAAGACTGAAACAGCACTGTGGCTGTTGGCTCCGCCCACTTCAGCTTCCCAACATGGCGGTGGTACATTTTTGGCTAGTTCTGGGAGCGATCAACTCTCAGAAATAGTGGGTCTATGGTTTTATCGAAGCAGCGTGTAGCCCAGAAACCTCTTTTTTTTTTTAATTAGTAAAGAGTAAATCTAGCATACAGAGTAATGTGCCGCTGGCAGACACCTCATTCTCATACTGCCGGCATACGCCAGGAACCCGCCAGTAGTTTAAACGCGCGTTTTGCGGCGTCTAGCTGCCTGTATGAGACATGAAGCAGGAACCTGGTTTTGGCTCTGTTTAGAATTGATTATTAAAAAAATTTTAGGTTTAAGGTGGAAATTCGAGCTGTTGGGCGCCATTTGTTGCTTGTGAATTTCTCTCTCAAGTCTGCCAGTTCCGGAGCCCACTTACAAAATAAACATACAGACGCTTATATTATTTAAACTGCTTGGCCATTAGCTCAGGCCTATCATTGTCTAGCTCTTACTCTTATATTTAGCCCATTTCTATTAATCTATACTTTGCCACGTGGCTCATGGCTTACTGGTACCTTACATCTTGCTTGTCCTGGTGGCAGCTCCAGGCAGTCTCCCCCTCCACCTTCCTGTTCCCTCAATTTTTCCTCTCTGTTAGTCCCGCCTATACTTCCTGTCTGGCTACTGGCCAATCAGTGCTTTATTAACATATTTGTCATACAGAACATCCCACAGCAGTGGTCCATCATCTTTGCACATCCTCCTGGAGTACTACTCACTGGTAAAAAACAATGATATCATAAAAATTGCAGGCAAATGGATGGATCTAGAAAATGTCATCTTGAGTGAAGTAACCCAGACTCAGAAGGACAAACATAGTATGTACTCACTCATAAGTGGATACTAAATGGGAGGGAAGGGATGGCCAGACAGCAACCCACAACTCCAGAGAGGCTAGCTAACAGGAAAAGACCCTAGATGGGACACATGGATGACCCTGTGAAGGAGAAGTGATTAGATCTACATGAGTAGACTGGGTGTGTATGTGGGGGGGGGGAGGTGGCAGAAAATCTCTTAATAAAAAAAAAGAAAAACAAAACAAAATAAATAAATAAAGTTGTTTCCATTTCTATGAAGAATTGTACAAAAACTCAAAGGCACAGAAATATATTTAACAAAATCATAGAAGAAAACATTCCCAACTTAAAGAAAGAAATACCTATATGATACAAGAAGTTTATAGAACACCAAATAGACTAGACTCCCCAAAAATGTCCTGTCACCACATAATAATTAAAGCACTAAATGTACAGAATAAAGAAAGAATATTAAGAGAGGCAACGGAAAAAGGTCAAGTGACTTATAAAAGCAAACCCATCAGAATAACACCCAAATTCTCAATGGAGACTCTGAAAGCCAGAAGGTCCTGGACAGACATAATGCAGACACTAAGAGACAACAGATGCCAGCTCAGAATACTATACTCAGCAAAACTTTCAATCAGTGTAGACGGAGTGAACAAGACATTCCAAGATAAAACCAGATTTAAAAAATACCTATCCATAAATCCAGCCCTACGGAAAGCACTAGAAGGAAAACTCCAACCTAAGGAAGTTAGATGCACCCACAAATCATAGGCGATAGATAACCCAACAGCAGAAATTCCCAAAGAAGGGAAATACACACACACTACCACCAAAAGACATCAGGAATTAACGATCAATAGTCATTAATATTCTTAATATCTTATAAAAAGACACAGGCTAACAGAATGGATATGAAAACCGGATCCATCCTTCTGCTGCATGCAAGAAACATATATAAACCTCAGAGCAAAAGGCCTATTTTCTATTTCCTAGAAAATACTTTCCAATCAAATGGGCTTAAGAAGCAAGCTATTGTAGCTATTCTAATATCTAACAAAATAGACTTCAAACTAAAATCAATCAAAAGAGATTGGGAAGGACATTACACATTCATCACAGGAAGAATCCACCGAGATGAAGTCTCAATTCAGAACATTTATGCCTCGAATACAAGGGCACCTACATACGTAAAAGAAACATTACTAAAGCTTAAACCTCACACACTAGTTGTGGTAGACTTCAACACTCCACTCTCATCAATAGACAGGTCTGCCAGACAGAAACTTAACAAGGAAATAAGGGATCCAGCAGATGTAATGACTCAAATGGACTTAATTGATATCTATAGTCACCCTAACACAAAAGAATATACCTTCTTCCCAGAACCCCATGGAACCTTGCTGGGGATGCTGTGAATGTGTCGCTCTGATTGATTGATAAATAAAATGCTGATTGGCCAGTAGCCAGGCAGGAAGTATAGTACAGGCAGGATAAGGAGAGAGGAAAATCCTGGGAGGTGGAAGGCTGAGTCAGGAGATGCTGCCAGCCACTGCCATGAGAAGCATAATATAAGATACCGGTAAGCCTCAAGCCATGTGGCAAGGTGTAGATTTATAGAAATGGGTTAATTTAAGATATAAGAACTAGATAGTGAAAAGCCTGAGCCATTAGGCCAAAGAGTTTTAATTAATATAAGCATCTGCGTGTTGACTTGGGTCTGAGCAGGACTGGAGAAAACTCCAGCTACAGAACCTTCTCTAAAATTGACCACATACTCTGTCACAAATCAAATCTCAACAGATACAAAAAACTTGGACAAACCTCCTGTATTTTATCAGACTTCCATGACTTAAAGTTAGATTTCAACAACAACAAAAGTTTAAAAAGTCCTACAATCTCATGGAAACTGAATAAAGAATTTAAAAAAAGAAATAAATTAAAGATTTCCTAGAATTTGCAAAAAATGAATGCACAACATATCCAAATATTTCAGACACTATGAAAGCAGTGCTAAGAGGAAAATTCATAGCATTAAATGCCCACATAAAGAAGTTGGAGAAATCTCACACTAGTGACTTAACCGCACATCTAAAAGTTCTAGAACACAAAGAAGCAAACTCACCCAGGAGGAATAGATGCCACGAAATAATCAAATTTAGGGCTGAAATCAATAAAATAAAAACAAAGAGAACAATACAAAGAATCAGAATCAAGGAGTTGGCTCTTTGAGAAAATCAACAAGATAGACAAGTCTTTATCCAAACTAATCAAAGGTAGAGAGACAACATCCAAATTAACAGAATCAGAAATGAAAAGGGAGACATAACAACAGACAACAAAGAAATCCAGAGAATCATCAGGTCATACTTCAAAAACCTGTACTCCTCAAAATTGGAAAATCTAAAAGAAATGGACAATTCTCTGGATAGGTACCACATACCAAAATTATATTAAGACCAGATAAACAATTTAAATAGACCTATAACCACTAAGAAATAGAAACAGTCATTAAAAGTATGCCAACCAAAAAAGCCCAGGACCAGATGGTTTCAGGGCAGAATTTTACCAGAATTTCTAAGAACAAATACCAATACTCTTCAAATTGATCCACACAATAGAAACAGAAGGACCATTATCAAACTGTTTTTATGAGGCTACAGTTATGCTGATACACAAACTACACAAAAATGCAACAAAGAAAGAGAATTACAGACCAATCTCACTCATGAACACTGATGCAAAAATATTCAATTAAATACTGGCAAACAGAGTCCAAGAACACATCAAAAAATTATCCACCATGACCAAGTAGGCTTCATCCCAGAGATGCAAGGATGGTTCAACATATGAAAATCTGTCAACATAATACACCATATAACAAACTGAAAGAATTAGATGCTGAAAAAGCCTTTTACAAAATCCAACAGCCCTTCATGATAAAGTTCTTGGAGAGATCAGGAATATAAGGAACATACCTAAACATAGTAAAGGCAATTTACAGCAAGCCAACAGCCAACATCAAATCAAATGGAGAGAAACTCAAAGTGATTCCACTAAAATCAGGAACAAGACAAGGCTGTCCACTCTCCCCATATTTATTCAATACAGTACTCAATGCCCTACCTAGAGCAACAAGACAACAAAAGGAGATCAAGGAGATACAACTTGGAAAGAAAGCAGTCAAACTTTCACTATTTGCAAATGATAAGATAGTTTACATAGTGACCCCAAAAATTCTACCAGGGAACTCCTAACAGCTGATAAACACCTTCGGTAATGTGGCAGGATAGAAGATTAACTCAAAAAAAAATCAGTAGCTCTCCTATATACAAATGATAAATGGGCTGAGAAAGAAATCAGAGAAACATCACCGTTTATAATAGCCACAAATAAATTAAAATACTTGAGGTAACTCTAATCAAGCAAGTAAAAGACCTCTATGATAAGAACTTTAAATATCTGAAGAGAGAAATTGAAGAAGATGTCAGGAAATGCAAAAATCTACCATGCTCATGGATAGGTAGAATTAACATAATAAAAATTGCAATCTTATCAAAAGAAATATACAGATACAATGTAATTCCCATTAAAATCCCAACACAATTCTTCACAGACCTGGAAAGAACAATACTCAACTTCATATGGAAAAACAAAAAACTCAGGATAGCTAAAACAATCCTGTACAATAAAGTCACTTCTGGAGGCATCACCATCCCTGATCTCAAGTTCTACTATAGAACTATAATAATGAGAACAACTTGGTACTGGCATAAAAACCAACATGTGGATCAATGGAAGCGAACTGAGGACCCTGGCATTAATTTGCACACCTATGAACACCTGATTTTTGACAGAAGCCAAGACCATACAATGGAAAAAAGAAAGCATCTTCAACAAATGGTGCTGGCATAATTCGATGTCAACATGTAGAAGACTGCAAATAGATCTATATCTATAACCATGCAAAAAAACTCAAGTCCAAGTGGATCAAAAACCTCAACATAAATCCAGTTACACTGGACTTGATAGAAGAGAAAGTAGGAAGTAGTCTTGAATGCATTGGCACAGGAGACCACTTCCTAAATATAACTCCAGTAACACAGACACTGAGAGAAACAATTAATAAATGGGGCCTTCTGAAACTGAGTAGCTTCTGTAAGGCAAAGGATATGGTAAATAAGAGAAAATGACAGCTTACAGAATGGGAAAGGATCTTCACCTACCCCACATCTGACAGGACTTATCTCCAAAATATATAAAGAACTCAAGAAACTAGAAATCAAAATGCCAAATAATCCAATTAAAAATGGCCCTACAGAGATAAACAGAGTTCTCAACAGAAGAATCTCAAATGGCCAAAAGACATTTAAGGAATTGCTCAACATCCTTAGTCATCAGGGAAATACAAATCAAAACAACTCTGAGATACCATCCTACACCTGTCAAAATGGCTAAGATCAAAAATACTGAAGACATGTTGACATCCAGTTATGCCAGCACCATTTGTTGAAGATGCTTTCTTTTTTCCATTGTACAGTTTTGGCTTCTTTGTCAAAAATTATATGTTCATAGGTGTGCAGATTAATGTCAGGGTCTTCAATTCAATTCCATTGGTCCACACGTCGGTTTTTATGTCAGTACCAAGCTGTTTTATTACTATAGCTCTATAGTAGAGCTTGAAGTCAAGGATCGTGATGCCTCCAGAGGTTGCTTTATTGTACAGGATTCTTTTGGCTATCCTGGTTTTTTGTTTTTGTTTTGTGGTTTTTGGTTTGTTTTTTTTTTCATATGAAGTTGAGTATTGTTCTTTCCAGGTCTGTGAAGAATTGTGTTGGGATTTTGATGGGGAGTGCATTGAATCTGTAGATTGCTTTTGGTAGGATTGCCA
Source organism: Peromyscus attwateri (assembly GCA_902168425.1). Lineage (NCBI taxonomy): Eukaryota > Metazoa > Chordata > Mammalia > Rodentia > Cricetidae > Peromyscus > Peromyscus attwateri. The sequence goes on from CABHPP010051335.1 coordinate 17,635, forward strand.
TTTTTACTATGTTAATCCTGCCTATCCATGAGCATGGGAGATCTTTCCATTTTTTGACATCTTTAATTTCTTTCTTCAGGGACTTAAAGTTCTTGTCACACAGGTCCTTCGCTTTTAGTTAGAGTTACTCCAAGGTATTTCATATCACTTGTGGCTATTGTAAAGGGTGATGTATTTCTGATTTCCTTCTCAGCCTATTTGTCAATTTTATATAGGAGGGCTACTGATATTTTTTTTTAAATTAATCTTGTATCCTGCTACATTGTTGAAAGTGTTTATAAGCTGTATGAGTTCCTTGGTCAAATTTTTGGGGTCACTGTGATGGTTTTGTGTTCCCCAAAATATTGTGCACCCTAATAAACTTATCTGGGGTCAGAGACAGAACAGCCACAATATTAAACATAGAGGATAGGCAGTGGTAGCACACGCCTTTAATCCTAGCATTCCAGAGGCAGAAATCCATGTGTTCAAGGATACAGCCAAGCATGGTGACTCATGCCTTTAATCCCAGAAAGTGAGCCTTTAATCCCAGGGAGTGATGGTAGAAAGCAGAAAGGTATATAAGGCGTGAGGACCAGAAACTAGAAGCATTGGGCTGGTTAAGCTTTCAGGCTTCTAGCAGCAGTTCAGCTGAGACTCATTCTGGATGAGGACTCAGAGGCTTCCAGTCTGAGAAAACAAGATCAGCTGAGAAGTTGGCCAAGTGAGGTTAGCTGTGGCTTGTTCTGTCTCTCTGATCTTCCAGCTTCACCCCAATAACTGGCCTCAGGTTTGATCTTATTAATAAGACGCTCTAAGATTCATGCTACAGGTCACTATATATACTATCATGTCATCTGCAAATAGTGAAAGCTTGATTTCTTCCTTTCCAATTTGTATCCCCTTGATCTCCTTATGTTGTCTTATTGCGCTGGCTAGAACTTCAAGTACTATATTGAATAAGTATGGGGAGAGCGGTTTTCCTGATTTTAGTGGAATCACTTTGAGTTTCTCTCCATTTACTTTGATGTTGGCTGTTGGCTTGCTGTAAATTGCCTTTATTATGTTTAGATATGTTCCCTGTATTCCTGATCTCTCCAAGACCTTTATCGTGAAGGAACACACATGCAGAGTGGTAGATAAAGGTCTGATTTCATTCTTTTACATGTGGACCTTCAGCTTTCCCAGCATCTTTTGTTGAAGATACTGTATTTCCTCCAGTGTGTACTTTTGGCATTTTTTGTCAAAAAAATCAGTGTATTATATTCCAGCTTCATCCATTTACCTAAAATTTTCATAGCTTCATTTTTCTTAATGGATGAATAGAATTCCAATGTGCATGTGTACATATTTCATTACCTATTCATCATAGTATGGACATATAAGCTGATACCTTTCCCTTGATAATGTGTATAGGAAAGCAATGAACATGGTCAAATAATCGTCTATATAAAAGTAAAGTTATGATTAAAAGTTGTATCTTGGTTGCTGTCATCTTGTTCCTTTTTTAATGTTTGTGTCCCATTGGGGCACTTCCTGTTTTACTAGGTAATATTATCTCCTTCTCAGGTCTCTGAGGGAGTTGAAGATTGGATAGTTGTAGTTACAGTTTTCCTTGTTAAGAAATTCAGAAAAGAAAGTCACTAAGAGGTGTTAAGTGTGTTAGTTTGCAAGACATCATAAGAAAGTTTTCTGTTGTTAATACAGGATAGGATAGAAAGTGAATTAGGTACATTTTGGACTCACCAAAATAGGATAGATAATGGAATATTTTCTCTGGATTTGTCAATTGCAAATGAACTGGACATTATTGATGTATTTATTGCTTGTATATATTGTATATAGTTATTGTACCTTTTGTATATAGTTTTTCTTATATTAGTTACAACTTTTTTTAATTTTTTTTTGTTTTTTATTAGACAAAAAAGGGGAAATGTGGTGATATTTTATTTGTGCTTTAATAAAGAAAGCTTGCCTGGAGATCAGAGGAAATAGTAAGTTATTTTAAATAAACAAAGAAGTCAAGCAATGGTAGTACACACCCTTAATCCTATCACTTGGCAGGCAGGGTCTCTGTGTGTTCAAGGCCACATTGGAAATAGAGCCAGGTATGGTGGCACATACCTTCAATTCCAAAACTAGTTAACTGTGGAGTTCTGGAGGTTTATACAGACAAATAGGAAGTGACAGAGCAGGGTAGGAAGAGGAAGTGATGTAGCTGAATGGAGAAAGCAAATCATGGCAGAACAACAAGGTAATAAAGACATGGGTAGACAGGAAGTAACTCGCCATTGGAAGCTGCAGAGTTGGTGAGGTAAGATTGGCTGGTGGCTTTCCCTATTTTCCTGATCTCTCTAAGGCTTTCACCCTTATATTTGGCTCCATGTTTTTTTATTTCATAAGACCATTTAGAAATTCATCTACTGCGTCCTTAGTCCAAATTTGTATTTCAGTTGTCATAACTTTGTTTCCTTTGTATAGCCTCTTAGCTACGATCATTCCTTTTTTTAAGTCTGAAGTATTGCTTCCAGTACTCTCTAAAGAGTTGGTTTAGTGGGCATGAATACTTCTAGCCTGTTCCTATTGTGAGAAGTATTTCTTTCTCCTACAATTATGATGTACAGTTTTTCTAGGTAAACATTGTGGGCTGGCATCTGTGGTCTTTTCAAACTTGGAGTACATTGCTCTAAGCTCCTTTAGCTGTTAAATTTTCCACTGAGAAGTCTGCTGTTATTCTCATGTGTTCACCTTTAGATGTGACTTTTGGCTCTTCTTTTGCAGCTTCAGTACCTTCTCATTGTTGTTGTTCTATATATTTAGTGCTTAACAATAATGAGACATGGTGACTTTCTTTCTTGGTCTTTTCTATTTAGTGTTCTTTGTTTCTTTTATATTGGATGTGCCTTTCCTTAATTTGAAACTTTCTTATATGATCCTATCAAAGATCTAGTGAAAAATTGAGATTCTTTTCTTTATGCTATGCCTTTAAGTCATAGACTTGGACTTTTTGTTATATCCCAATGTCCTGCCATATTGCTTTCATATGTTTTTAATGATTTATTGTTTTCTTTACTTGAGAGATCCAATTCCTCAACATTGTTTTTAAGTAGTTATAATCTGTCCTTTATTTGATTCATTCTGCAGTCAAGGCTTTCCACCATATTATTTTAATTTGGTTATTTAAATGTTGATCCCATCTTCAGTATTTTTACTACTTTAAACAATTTATACTTCAAATCTTGAGTTGCCTTTATTATTTAATTAATGGAAAAAAGATGCTATGATTTGAAGGAGATCTGTAAGGGTATATTGGAAGATTTACAGGGAGGAAAGGGTAGGGAAGGGAGAAATGTTATAATTACATTATAATTTAAAAAAAATAAAAATTAATTTAAAAAATAATAAAAAAAACTCCTTCTTTGTATCATAAGGATGTCTGTTAACTTGAAAGCAGTGCTTTCAAGACTAATGCAATAAAAGCTGAATATTGGTCAGACAAACTATAAAACAACCAAAATCAGACTTGTTTTTTGAAAGTTGTAAGTCTAACTCTAACTGTTTAGAAGAGCTGTGGACAGCCTTGAAAGGAGGAGTGACAGACAATGACAATGAACAGAATTGGGAAATTACATGTTGGAAAGAGAGGTCAAGAAGGTATATTCTTTTTTGTTAGGATGGAATGTTCTGTAGAGATCGATTAAGTCCATTTGAGTCATGACATCAGTTAAGTCCTTTATTTCTCTGTTAAGTTTCGATTTGGGAGATCTGTCCAGTGGTGAAAGTGGGGTGTTCAGGTCTCCCACTATTAATGTGTGGGGTTTTATATGTGGTTTAAGCTTTAGTAATGTTTCTTTTACATATGTGGGTGCCCTTGTGTTTGGGGCATAAATGTTCAGAATTGAAATTTCATCTTGGTGGATCTTTCCTGTGATGAGTATGTAATGCCCTTCTTGATCTCTTTTGATTGATTTTAGTTTGAAGTCTATTTTGTTGGATATCAGGATGGCTACACCTGCTTATTTCTTAAGACCATTTGATTGGAAAGTCTTTTCCCAGCCTTTTATTCTTAGGTAGTGTCTATCTTTGAGTTTAAGATGTGTTTCTTGTATGCAGCAGAAAGATGGGTCCTGCTTTCGTATCCATTCTGTAAGCCTATGTCTTTTTATAGGTGAATTAAGTCCATTGACATTAAGGGATATTAATGACCAGTGATTGTTCATTCCTGTTATTTTTTGGTGGTAGTGTGTGTGTACTTCTCTTCTTTGGGGTTTACTTCTGTGGCTTTATCTATTGCCTGTGTTTTCGAGGGTGTATCTGACCAATACATTGCTAGAAGGTCATTGTACAGAGGATAGGAAAATAATTATGGTCATAGTCTCGCAAGTATGTATAGCTGACGTTTGTCTACATTTTTGATGGCAGGTTTGGAACCTCACATGCCAAAAAAAAGGCAAACTTTGGTACAAAATCCTTGTATGTCACCTGCAAGCAATCATAGCTTAAAAATAAACTATAGATATGCCAGAACGGTTTTCCTTATAGACCTTTTTTTGTTCAGATAAGCACAATCCTTTAAAGATAAGTGGGACAGTATGGAACATCTAGTCCTGATGCGTTATTTTGCCCACAGATGATTTGAGACTTAAGTATTTCACAGCAGTTAAGAGCATAGACACAGGACCCCCATACAAAGCTCAGTTCCAAGCTTTATAATTATGTAAGCAAGAGATAGTTAACTCACAGTCTGTAACTTTTATCTCTCAGATGAGTTCAGTGGACTAACTTGTGTGATCCAGCACCAACTAGGATGTGTACAACTGGTAACAATGTTGCTTTTGTCCATCTTTGTGCCTTAGCTATGACTGTATTCTGGAGTTCCTTAGTATCAATTTCTCTCTGTTCCCCTAAACTTAAGCAACCAGAAAATTTCCTAACTTATTTTCGGTGGAGACTTTGAGAGTCTCTACTTATGCCAACACCAATAAGTGAACGTTGGAAAGATCTACATGATCTCTGCATGAAAAAAAGCCCTACCCATGAATTATAAGGAGGGACCTGACTGTGTCATCACCTAGAGACATGAATGTGGATGGGTGTTAGATAAAGAAATTTTCTCCTTGAGACGAGGCAAAGGCAAAATCCATCTTAAAAACACAGGGAACAAGTCTGCTGAGTGAGAAGTGAGTTTGCCAGGTAAAAATCATAGCTGTAAGTATTTACTAACTAGTCTTGTTTACTTGTCACCACTGCTGGTTACCTGTGGGTATTAACTATTATAAGGAGTGCTTGTCTTAAAACTATAGTTTTGGCTGTTATTGGTAGTTAACCTGAACACATTGTAGTTATTACTTGTGACTGATAACCAGTAGTGACTTTCTGATAAGCAAATGTTTTTTGCTATGATTTTTATTTGTGTTTGAGGCATGGTTTGCCACTTTAGCTGCTGTTGAAATTGTACCTCTCTGCCTCTTGAGTACTGGGATTGCAGGCATGCTCTGTTATAACCTTCTATGACTAAATAGGTTGGTTTTTTGTTTGTTTGTTTCTTTTGTTTGTTTCGAGACAAGGGTTCAAAAAAATGTTCAAGATAGTGTATCTCAGGCTGGCCTTAAACTTTCATCTATTTCACTCTTCTCAGTGCTAAGAATACACATTATACCAGCCTTACCTGCTATATGCAGGAATAAAAGGCTTAAATCTCTCGGTAAATGATCAGTGAAATACAGAAGAAATAGAATGTACAAAGGCCCTTTGGCAGAAATAAACAAGTTATATTGAAGCTTTTTCCCAGTACAGAGAAAAATATGAAGGAAAGGGATTTCCTGGTAGAACATGGGAAGGCGTTTTATATTTAGGGTAGAAAAATTGAGAGTTTGCACACATAGTGCAAAGTATGACCTAAACCTTGGTGATATATAATTTGGAGTGGAGAGAAGGAGGGAGGAGAATTACAAAAAGAGAAAGAAGAATAAAAGAAAAGGAGGAGGAAGGGCAGGAGGAAAAGAAGAGGAAGAGAGAGGAGGAGGAAAAGAGGAGGAGGGAGGAGGAGGACAATGACAACGAGGAGGAGGGATCAGGGATCATAAGTAACCTAGAGTCATTAGAGTTAAGTAGTCCTACAACACCCATGCTGCGTAATGCTGAGGAATAATCCTCTTATACACTGTAAATATTTGTCACTCGAATTGGTTTAATAAGTCACTGATTGGCCAGTAACCACGCAGGAAGTATAGACAGGCAATCAAACCAAACTAAGAATGATGGGAAGGAGAAGGGTGGAGTCAGGAGTCACCATCCAGACCCAGAGGGATCAGGGGATGAATGTGCCATGCTAATAAAGGTACTGCCACATGGCGAAGCATAAATAGAATTACAGGCTAATTTAAATGTAAGAGTTATCTAATAATAAGCCTGAGCTATTGGGCAAGTATTTATAATTTATATTAAGCCTCTGAGAGAATTATTTGGGAAGCAGCTACAGGGACAGGGAGCAAGCAGTCAGGACAAGAAACTTCTGTTTATAACATACATCCCAGGATAGCTATGAATATGACTCAACATACTTGGAGACCACGATGTCACATGACAACATTAAAAGGTTGGAAACCTGTTATATAGTATTTTCCTCAAAACTGAAATATTTCTTCCAGGAAGGATAGGATACTGAAGAGATTCAGGAGGTAATAACATATCAAGTGTCTGGGAAGCCTCAAAGTTGCATGGTTTGCTATGACCCTTCTTCAGGGATATAAAAGCAGTCATCACCTGCTAGGTAGGAGTCTCTGACTAAACAACATGCACAGAGATATTTATTAGATTTGTTGAGTTGCTTGAAGTTTGTGTTACAAGCTCCAGAGATACTTTTTCTTTTTGTTTTTCAAGACAAAGTTTTTCCATGTAGTTTTGGTGCCTGTCCTGGATCTCGCTCTGTAGACCAGGATGGCCTCAAGCTCATAGAGATCTGCCTGGCTCTGCCTCCCACGTGCTGGAATTAAAGGCATACACCACCGCCGCCTGGTGAGTCACCACACCACATTGAAGGTGGCGGCATTTGAGTCATCCTGAAGTAACTTGTCACCCAAACTCTAGTCAGTAACTCAAATAACAATACATTGTTTCACCAAGTTTGACTTTGATTCAATTGTTACTTTCTTTTTAATCTGTTTCCGGATTTCTTTTTGGAAAAGGAGACCCAGGGAAAGGCTCACTTACAGCACCATCTCAGACAGTTAACAAAATAAGAGAGACATACCTAGGATAGGGTTTGATTAGGGAGTTTGACAGATTAAAAATAGGAGGCCTTAAAAACGTAAAAAGAAAAGATGATGTGAAGAAACTTTTATAGATCATGGAGTGTTACTCTATGACTAACAGGTTACTGTGGTCTCTGATTGATCACTAATTTGAGATCTAAAAGTATCCTGAAGGACATACCCAAAGGTATTCTATTTCTATTCATGCAATCCATATTGGTACATGCATATTTATTGTTTTATTTTGTTACTTTAAAATTAAACATCTGAACTGTGTTGAAGATTATAATTTTTTAAATTATGGTGCTATTGCTGATACAATCTGTGTGTATTTCAATAACACATACAGGAACATCATGAAGGGCATGCAAGCTGGAGAATAATGGACCAAATGGAAAAGTTAGAAAATGAACGGCACAAAATGTTGGGGGATATTTAATAATGCTGTGAATCCTGAGTTTGCATTTGAATTAATTAAATAAGATTAAGCACCAGGCTGAGCTTCAGGAGTCCAGTCAAAGAGAGAGAAGAGGGATTCTCTGAGCAAGGGGCATCAAGATCATGGTGGGGAAACCTACATAGACAACCAAACCAAACTAGTGGGAACTCATGAAATTTAGACTAGCAGCTGTGGAGGCTCCATGGGACTAGACTAGGCCCTTTGCATAAGCCGGACAGTTGTGTAGCTTGATCTGCTTAAGGGGCCCCCGGCATTAGGAACAGAATCCACCCCTGGTGCATGAGCTGGCTTTTTGGAGCCCACTGCCATGGTGGGACAATTTGCACAGCTTTGATGTGTGGGGGGGGGGGG
>CABHPP010051366.1:0-12191 GCA_902168425.1 Peromyscus attwateri
GGGGGGGGGCGGGGAGTAGGGGAGCCCTGCAGAGCCCAGTAGAGGAAGGCAGACCACACTCCTAGGCTTCCTACTGCAAGGCTGGGTGTAGTGGTTAGTTTTAACTCTTTGGCCTCTGGCTCTTTGGGGTCCCACCACTCAGCTCCCAAATAAATACACGGAGTCTTCTTCTTATTTATGAATGCCCGGCCTTAGCTTGGCTTATTTCTAGCCAGCTTTTCTTAACTTAAATTATCCCATCTACCTTTTGCCTCTGGGCTTTTACCTTCTTCTGTTTCTGTCTATCTCTTCTTTACTTCTTCCTCCATGTCTGACTGGGTGGCTGGGTGGCTGGCCCCCAGCATCCTCCTTTCCTCCTCCTTTTCTCAACCCTCCATCTTCTCTTTTTCTCCTTCTATTTATTCTCTCTGCCTATCCCTTTCCTGCCTACATATTGACCATTCGGCTTTTTATTAGACTAATTAGATGTTTCAGACAGGCAAAGGAGCACAGCTTCACAGAGTTAAACAAATGCAACAGAAAAGAATGCAACGCATCTTTGCATCATTAAACAAATGTTCCACAGCATAAACAAATGTAACATATCTTCAACTACTATCCACAACAGCTGGATAGTGGGGCTGGCACCAGGGCCCAGGGCTCAGCCTGAACTTTGCCTCTGCTCCTGCTTCTGGCTGCTGGACCTGGGGCCAACTCTCCTACCTGACTGGTCTCAGATTCCTTCACTTCTCGCTGAGGGTGTTAGAAGAGTCTCCAGCCCAGAATTGCTGTGGTGACGTCGAGCTCAGATGGATGACGTATGCTACGCTGGCCATTAGCACTGCTGCCTGCAGGCTGGCTGTCCCTCGTTCCCTGTGGTATATGCCAGTCACCCCCCAACACACACTTCCTCAAGCACCAGAGGCATCCAATATCCTCTTGCCTCAGACAAGGAGGACGTTAGAAGAGAGGCTGACACCTCTAGGGGTCATCTCAGACAGCAAGGCACCCCCAACCAGGGCTCCTGTGGTTCTCTGGTGGGAAAGTGGAGTCAGACAGCCTCCTCAGCATCGTTCCTGCAGGGATAGAAATGTTACGTTTGATTTTCTGGGGGTTTGTTTGGTTTGGTTTGGTTTTCGAGACAGGGTTTCTCTGTGTAGCCCTGGCTGTCCTGGGACTCGCTCTGTAGACCAGGCTGGCCTCAAACTCAGAGATCCACCTGCCTCTGCCTCCCAAATGCTGGGATTAAAAGTGTACTCACCAGTGCCCAGCTGTGTGTGATTTTCTTTGGCATCCATCACATGTAGGGAGGTGAATGGTTCTCTGTGCTCCTGGAGTGGCTCAAGGAGAGGTAGAACTCACTAGGGTTTCGCTGCCCAGCCCTGGCTCTCCACAGTGCCTGGCCAGCCATGCCTAGGTTGTTCCTGTCATAGTTAAAATATTTGTAATAATTTGTAGTCAATAACTTATTGTCATATTGGTCTCACAGTTTTCCTTTAAATTCCCAAAGGATAGTGGCATGATCGGCTGGCACAGATCCAAAGGTCCCTGTAAGCCAGTTCTGCCTGCTTATGCCCTGGGCACATGGTGCATCACCCAGACCTGGATATGCCAGGCCGATGACTCAGCTGCTCTTCCATCCCTGCGTGCTGAGTAGCCTGAAGCTGCTGCTCCTCTGTCTGGACAGAACACAAACTCAGCCAGCCTGGCCTGGCCGTTTCTTCCTGCTGAGCTGCCCTCTGCACAAACGGTTTCTGTTCATTTCTAGGCTGAAAGGCTAGGTTAAAAAAAAAAAAAAAAATCCATCTAGGTCAGTGGTTCTCAACCTGTGGGTCACAACCCCCCTTGTGGGGCATCTTGCATAGCAGATGTTTACATTATGATTCATTAACAGTAGCAAAATTACAGTTATGAAGTAGCAATGAAAATAATTTTGTGGTTGGGGGTCAGCACAGCATGAGGGACTGTGTTAGAGGGTCCCCGCGTTAGCAAGGGTGAGACCTACTGCTCTAGGTGTTAGCGTGCATCCAGTTCTCACTCAAGCATCTCTTGCCCAACAAAAACGTCACTTACAAAAGGAACTTGCCTTACATAAGCTAAAACCACTTGATCGGCAGAGGTTGTCAGTTTTTTTTTCAGTATGACATAGATGTTATCCAAACCATGTGGCTTAAATCTTTGGGATGAAACAAAGGGTAAATTAACCCCCTCTTTAACCTAAAGTCACTTCTTCCTTGTGCTTCAACCATGGCTACATGGTACAGTGGTTTGTGATGCAGAAATACCGGGACAGTGGATAAAGGACTTGGGGCTCTGGGGCTGCTGGTGTGGGGGAGCGGGGAGGGGGGGCCGAGTATAGCGATGGGGGAGGGGCAGCACAGTGCCAGGATAACAAGCAAGAGAGAGATCATGCCATCTCTGGAAGATGAGCCTCGTGGGCTTGGCTGAGAGTAGAGAGGGACAGAGGAAACAGCAGAGTAAGGCCATGTCCTTTAGAGGCCCTGCGAACATTCTCGTAGACCAGTGGTTCTCAGTCTGTGGGTTGTAATCCCTTTGGGGGTCGAAGATCAGATATTTACATTACAATTCATAATAGTAGTAAAATTACAGTTACGGAGTAGCAACAAAATAATTTTATGATTGGGGGTCACCACAACATGAGGAACTGTATTAAAGAGTCGCAGCATTAGGAACATTTTTTGAGACAGGGTTTCACTGTGTAGCTTTGGTGCCTGTCCTAGATCTCGCTCTATAGACCAGGCTGGTCGCGAACTCACAGAGACCTGCCTGGCTCTGCCTTCCGAGTGCTGGGATTAAAGGCGAGCGCCAGCACCGCCCGGATGGCACTTCTTTTTAAACCTGGAAAGGTTGATGAGTTGGGTGCCTTCTCGATGTTCCCAAGCACTTCACAGTTTGTGAGACAGTTGTGCGTATTCTCAGTGTGGCACCGGTGGAGGTATGCACAGGACCAACATATGTCTTCAGGACAGGACCTCATGGCAGCATACAGGGCTGATCATGAAGGCATCTTGTCCTGATTCTTACAGCCCCCCTTTCCGGGTATGACAGAGGCAGAGGAGGTTCCCAGAGTCCTTACTGATGACCAGCAAATGATCTCGGAGCCACCTCCACCTTTCATGAAACTGACACTTTGCCACAATACAGACTTGGATGAGGCCAGGAGCCTGGGCCTACTGTGTGCAGTACCGCACTCATTGAGAAAACAGGCTGTCAGATGAGGGAGGGGTGGGGGACTTAGATTGTGGCATTCCCAGTGACTCTGTTAGGCTGAGAGAAGGTTCCAGACACGAGGTCGGGAGGAATTGAGACCTCACCCATTCTGGTGTGGTGGGAAGTATGCTATGGTGTTCCACAAACAAGCTCCTGCTTTCTGGACCCAAGAGACTCATCTTCATCCTCACCTCATTGCTGGGTTTGCAAAGCCAGGCAGGAGGCTACACCATAGCCCCAAGTCAGAAGGGCACAGATGTGACTCCCAGGTCACAGGTACCATGTGACAGAACGGGGGTGGTCCAGAAAGTGCAGCCCCGTTGTGAAGTTTCTATCTAGGCTTCTGTCGGCACTGGTCTCCCATCCAGGGACAGGTCACGAACAAGTTGTAGCCTTGGCTGCTTCCTGTCCCCACCCTAGAGAACTCCCAGGGTGGATACCAGCTACGAGCCCCCCACCGCAGTTTCACTTTGATGTTCTGGACCAGGAGTGGAGAAGATGCCATCTTGCCAGATGCCAGACCCAGGGCCAGTGGGCACAGGGAGCAGACGCCTCCCTCACTTCTCGGTGGCAGCCAGATGTATGGTGCAATGTGTTCCTGCAAGGGCTTTCCAGGCCAGTGCTGGAGTTTCCCTGGGTGGGGAGAAAGTCGGTCCCAGATCGCCGGGAGGAAACCGCAGTGGAGGGGAGGCTCCGGAGCTGGTGGGGACTCCTGGGGGCCCCACACCACTTTCTCCAAGGAGGCAGAGGAGTCCCTGCTCCTAACGCCCTTCCCACCAGCTCCTCCTTCGGGAGGATGTTTCTCCCCTACCTATTCCATCCCTACTGCCCAGATCACGATGTCCTAGTCCAGCCTCTGGTCAGTGGAGAGGGCCCTCTGCAGTAGCAGTCTAGATCATAGTGTTGGTGGGGCCTGGTGGCTCTCCTTCTGTCTTTTTTGCACCCCACAGATGCTGGTATTCCCAGAATTCCTCCAGTTCCCTGAGCCTTGTACATGGCCAGCCATTTTTTATTTTTTATGCTCTGAGCCTCCTCATCTTGCAGAGTCAAAAGCATGGGCATGGTGTCCCAGCTTCTCCTGGAAGGTGGGGGTGGGGGGCACTTCATGGTAACTCCATTGAAAGCCCTGTTTCCAAACACAATCACCTTCCCAGCCCTGGGGACAGCCCAGGAGCACCTCTCAGCTGGCGGTGGCAGGGGCAGAGCCTGCATGGTGCTGCACCCTCCCGTTGACTTCTACATGGCCAGGCCCTGCCTTCTTCCACATCTGTGAGGACAAGCGGGCATGTCTGCCAGCTGGAGCGGAGCCTGGAGCCTGAGATACCTAGGTAAGGGGATCCTCTCCCTCCCTGCCTCCCCAGATCCCTGGCCAGCTCTCAGGTTCCTGTAAACTTTCATGCTTCCAACAGCCCTGGCTCCCTCCCCCATATTCCTGCGGGAATGCACAGTGGTGCGGGTGTCGGTGCATGGTGTTGTAGAACACAGTCTTCCAGAGCAAAGCCGCTGCCATTCTCATCAGATCACCCGTGACTGCATGCAAGAACCTGACTCAGTAGGGTCCAGGGACTGCTGATGTGTCCTCTGAGAAGGAGGGGGTAGGGAGGGCCTTTCGACACTCACCTCAGACTCCAGCTACTCAGCCTCAGCCATTTGTATATAATTTTGCCCTAATTGCACGTGGCCCTGGGAGGTTCTAGAGTATACAGGTCAGGCAGGTTATTGGAAGGGAGCTGTCTATGAAGCCATGGGGAAACCAGCATCCATGATGGGGGTAGACTTTCCAGTGTTCCTGCTTTGGGGTTACCTATGTTCTGTAAGTAAGCCCCCCAAATTCAATGATTATCTGGGATGACTTTGGTAGAACTGCACTTTATTTGGTGTTGGGGCCTTATAAGGAAGGGGTAACTGTGTTTTGTTTCTTTTGAGACAGGGTAGCTCTATGTAGCCCTGGCTGTCCTAAAAATTCACTGTGTAGACCAGGCTGGCTTGGATTTCTTTGCCAATTTCTTTTTTTTTTTTTTTTTAAAAACTCTTTTTTTTTTTTTTTTAAAGAGTGCTATTTTTTTTAAAGGTTTATTTATTTATTATTATGTATACAGTATTCTGCCTGCATGTGTCCCTGCAGGCCAGAAGAGGGCACCAGATCCCATTACAAGTGGTTGTAAGCCACCATGTGGTTGCTGGGAATTGAACTCAGGACCTCTGGAAGAGCAGTCGGTGCTCTTAACCACTGAGCCATCTCTCCAGCCCCTCTTTGCCAATTTCTTAACCAGGCCACAGTGGAAACCACTCAAGGGTTGGTGGTCTGGAAACCCCAGAGCCAGAACCAGGAGGAAAGCCCCAGAGCAGGTGGCCAGGAGAGGGAGGTGGGGAAGGAGGGGCAGCGCCAGGCATGTGGGGGAAGGGCTGCTTAGGCAACAAAGCAGGAGGGGGACTGTGGAGGGGTCAGGAGGGCTCCTGGCGGCAGCCCTGCAGATGCAGAGCTGGTTATTTGATCATGCAACCATTTTCTTTTGAAAAGAATTCCTTCTTTCCTTCCTTCCTCCCCTTCCTCCCGCCCTTCATCGCCTTGCTACATTTCAATGTACCACTTTAATTTTGTGTGTATGTAAGTACACCTAGACGCACATGCATGTGGAGGCAGGACAGCCTCGTGTGTCATTCTTCAGATGACATTCTCCACCCTCACCCCCTTTTTTTTTTAGACAGAGTCATGGGTCTGAAACTTGCCAGGGAGGCTAAGCTAGCTGGCTGGCTGGCTGGCTTTTGAGCCCCAGAGTCTGCACGGGTCTGCTTGTCTCCACTTGTCCAGCAAGTGGAGATTAGACGCCTGTACCACCAGGCCCGGGTTCGGGTCCTCAGGCTTGCCCCCTGCTCTCTCCCCCGGCCCCAGTGGACTAACTGTGAATGGATAGCAGAACCCTAACCCTGTGGCCAGCGTGGCCTCCGTGTGTGAGCCCACAGAACGCCGCCGTTGCCAGCAAGACAGAAAACGCCCTGGCTCTGCTGACCGTCCCTCTGCCAAGGTCGTCCTACAAGTTCCACTCAGACTCCCAGCCCCATCAGACCCACCCACCCTTCCTGCCCCGTCCGTCCGTATTCTGAGTCACCTCCAGCCTGAAGGAATCAATTCTGAGTTATCCTCTCAAGGAAGGAAGGTTCACAGTACAGAGTCTGAGAGGTCACAAAGCCAAGTGTGTTTTTTTCTGTTGCCTGGACGACCGTAACACATTGGCCTTCCAGAACCCTAAGTTTGGCTTTTGTGGGACCTCTGACCATCCTCCTGGCAGCTGCCACAGTTTGTCCCCAGAAATGGGAATCTCATTGGCTCTGTTAGCTGCTTTTCTCACTGCTGACAATTACCTAACAGAAGCAACTCTCGGAGGGAAAGGTTTGGCTTCCCAGAGTATTGGCTCTTTCTGAGGATGTAGTCTATCGTGGGGAAAGCTTGGTAGCAGGAGAGGGTGGGGGCTGGTCCTGTTTCCTTGAGTCAGGAAGCAGAGAGGGGAAATGCTGGTGTTCAGCCCACTTTCTCCTTTTTATTCAGTCCAGGACCCCAGCCCGTAGAATGGTGTCACTAGTATTCAGGGTAGGTCTTCCCACCTCTTTAAATTTTTCTGGAAAAGCCTTCACTGACACATGCAGCGGTGTGTTCCCAGGGTTATCCAAAATCTCATTAAGTCGACAAAGAGATTGGTCCTCACAACTCCGGAGACCTCTTGTCAATCAGACACCAAAACACATCACTTTCATTCTTATTTATTTTTATTTTATGTGGATGGGTGTTTTGTATGTGTACATCGTGTGTGCTTCACCTATGGAGGCCAAGAAGTTGGATTTCTTGGAACTGGAGTTACCGATGGTCGTGAGCCCCCATGTGGGTGCTGGGAACTGAACCCTGGTCCTCTGTAAGAACACCCAGTGCTCCCAACCACTGAGCCATCTCTCCAGTTCACACATTGCTTTAAATCAGCATTCCGCCTGGACTACAATCCCCATCTCATAGTGTAAGATACCTTTAGCCTGACTTTAATTAACAATTCCAACAATGACCAAAAGTCCAAAGTCTCTTCTGTGAGCACCTATTAAAAACATGTTTTAAAAGTTACAGGCTTCCATACATAGTCAATGCACAGAATAAATATTCTCATTGAAAAGGCAAGACTGGAGGCCATAGAATGAAATGATAGAACCAAAATAACCTGTACCTGGCAGGGGAGATCCTCCATTCCACACTCTGCTCCTGATAGGATCGTGTGTGTGTGTGTGTGTGTGTGTGTGTGTGTGTGTGTGTGTGTATGTGTGTGTGTGTGTGTGTGTGTGTTCAAAAGATGTTCTGAAGAGACACTGCCCCTCCCTTCAGAGACAAAGACCCCAAGAAATGGAATTTCCCCAGGAATCTCACGCTGGGGGAAGGAAAAGACTGAAGCCTGGTGCCAGTCAGAAGGGAATTTGTCTGCCAGGAAGAGATTTCAGACCATGTGGACAACTTTTCAGATCACCTTGCAGGAAGGGCTGGAGTCCCGCCAGTGATGGTGGGCAGGACCACACCTTGACCACACACTTTGCTGTCTCATTTTCTACTTAAACCTAAACCTGATATCAGGATCCCGAGGATGGACTAGGTGGGAGAGGACCGCTGGACCTCCTTGTCCCCCTTCTCAATGTGACCACACTGATCGGATCTTTTTTCTGCTTCCCACTGTGAATTTGTCTCTTTAACTGGCCTGTCGAGGTTGATTGCCCAATGATGGTTTATGGGGGACTGTGACCCTAACAAGTCTGATGACAATTTGGCAAGTTGTGGCTGGGAGAAAAGAATTTGTCAGCAAGTTGACCCCAGGTGGAGAGGAAAAATTGAAGAGTCCACACAGTTGCTCAAGTCAGTTGCTGAGTTTTTCTGTCCCAACTGCCCAGTTCCAAATAAACGCACAAAAGCTTATGTTAATTACAAAATGCTCAGCCAATAACTCAGGCTTATTACTGACTAGCTCTTACATTTAAATTATTAACCCATTTCTATTAATCTATGTACTGCCACATGGCCATGGCTTTACGGGTCTTCTGGCATCTTGTTTCTTGGGCTGCTGACTTGAGTCTCTCTGGATGCTGCCCCTCTTCATCTGAGTCCTCAGTTTGATTGTCCTGACCTTGTCTTGACTTGCCATAGGCCAGACAGCTTTAGTATTAACCATTGAGAGTGATACGTATTCACAGAGTACCGAAGGATCATCCCACAGCACGAATCACTTTATCCCAAGGACTTTGCTGTCTTCCCAAACCCTGTGAAGGAGATGAGAGTTTGGATTCTGGACTCTTGAGGAAGTCTGACTCTTGGTGAACTTTCCCCAGTCAGCACACCTCCCAGTTTGCCTACCCATCAGCTTGGGGCTTCTCACAATTAGTTCAGTGCTTTGAATGTGCTTATCTAGGAAAGTGGCGGAGCGTGGTTGTAGGGTTGCCCGAGTCCGGTAACACTTTGTGCTCCTTTTGAGCCTTTGTTAGCAATTGCCATTTGGCTCCTGGCTTTGTCTTTCAGAGTCCCGCTCAGCCATTTCTGGTTCTGTTGAGACATTTAGGCTATTCCATTTGGAGAGCTTTGCAGACCTTTGAGTCCTTGGGGTACTGCTGAGCAGTGAGAGTGTGGAGGAGATGTCTGCTGTGACTTTTGAAGCCCCAAGGACCACTGTGTATAATCCCTTGGTGCTTTTGGTGTCCCAGGAGAAAATTCTAGCTGACCAGCCTTTTGTAAACTCAGAATAGCATCTGAAGCAGCACAAGGTAATGTTGATCTTTTCTTGAATCTCCTGAGAACAAACATGGGGCCATCTTAATTTTCCATTTTTTTAAACATATTACTCATTATTTTTGACATACCTCATTAAAAATATATGTGCAAGACATGAGTGTTTGGAGGGTGATTTTGGGGGGTTTGTTTTTTGTGAATGAGAATGAGAACTCCAACTCCCACAAGTTGTCCTCTGACCTCCACGTACATGCTGTGGCGCATGCACATACGTGATCACACAATAGACAAATAAATAAAAAATTTTTTTTTTTTGAGACAGGGCTTCTCTGTTGTAGCCCTGGTTGTCCTGGAACTCTCTCTGTAGACCAAGTGGGCCTTGAACTCAGAGATCTGCCTGCCTCTGCCTCCTGAGTGCTCAGACTAAAGGCATGTGCCACCACCACTGCCCAGCTATAAAATTAACTTTTTAAGAGATAAAAACCAGCAGTATTTACAAAAAAGGCAATATTAGATTCGGTTTCTCTGTTGTGTGGTTAAAGTTGACACTCATGTAATGTGACAGGGAAGGGCAGTGCAGGGGTTCCCCTATCTTGTATTCTTGCTGAGGCCATTTCATGGTCAAGAGTAGTGAGCTGCTAGTTATGCCCGTCTCGTGAAAGCATTCCTAAGACACTTTAATGGCTAAAGCTGTCTTCGGTAAACTGGTCTCTGGTCACATAGAACAGCCATAAATTCCTGTACAATGTGACCCTGACTTAAAGGTTAGCTGACTGACCACTTAACTGCTATCTCTCTGCTTCTGTAAATGCTTGCTGCAGATGTCCAGAGTTGCCTTTCTGTATACATCACAATTGTGATTTTTGCCTTTAAAAAAAAAATTGAGGGTATTGACTGCTTCTCGACACTCTGCCTAGGACAACCTCACCAGCAGGGAATAAAGGCTCCATATGATTTGACTTATTCAGGCTTCAGGTAGTTTCACTAGAATTTGATCTCCTTGATGAAGAATTCCATGGAAGATTACCAACTCTATTCTAGGACCAGATGCCAAGATGCCCCAGCTAACTTACTTTAGCTTCTGTAAAACTGCTTGCCTGTACAAACCTCCCCTGCAGCTGGAGAGCGATGTTCCAAGATGTAGTTTTTGCCTTTAAAAGCTCCTTAGTATAAATACTCAGGGCTACATTTGGGTCCCCAACATCTTACTGTAGTCATAGCTGGCTGGAATAAAGACTGTGTCTGAGTGGTCATCTCTGGTGGGCACCCTGTAACAGTTTGTACCAAAATGTTCTATGACCCACGAGTAACCATCGGATTTAGCACGATGAAGACTCCATTAGAGGTGCCACTTCTTTGGTATGCACCACAGGGACAACTCAATAGTGCTTCTTCCTGGTAGACAGAAACCCATTTCACAGGTTCCTGGGGAATGATGAGGGTGAGTGCCACCAGCAATCCTATAGTCCAGCTTGAGCTGAGCCAAGACTGTCATTTTAGGCAAGTCAGTGGGCCTGCCCTGTTTTGGAGTGTTTCCTTTGGACCTAACAAATGACCTGTCTGGAGTGTAAGTTATAAATGTGTAAGACTTAGTGAAAAATAGATCTCATAAGAAAAGATTTTATATAAAGCACCTGACTGTAACTAAAATACTATCTCAAGGGTTCTTAGGCTTTATCTTCCAAGTGATTAAGATCTCTGAGGATGTTGACTTGAGAGACTAGGAGTTAGACAGACCCCCTGGTAGGCAGACAGACAGGGAGAGGAGCCGTGGCTAGGTAATAAAGGTGGCGAATTTCCAAGATGGCTGTCTTCCTCATTCTCCTCACTTGAGACTGTTGTGCCTTGGGTGTGAGACCCCGGAAGAGACCACCAGAGACACGAACTCACCGAAATGCAAAAGCAAGTTTTATTGAAGCAGTTCAAGCCGTGGCAGGGCCTTTGTCAAGCCATCCAACACAGTAGAGGCTGGAGGAGGTGCCTGCCCCTCTGCAAGCTCAGGTTTTAAAGGCAAAAACCACAAGGTTACATCATTTAGGGGTGCTAGTACCGGTACAATTCTGATTGGCTCAAGTTTTAGGGACTTTTCAGAATTTTTGTGTTATCTTACTTTGTAGTTTTAACCTGTTGTTTGTCAAACTTTATAGACTACCTCCAGCATTGGGACATTCTGTGGTTAATCAATTGTTACCAGATAGTCCTTCAAACGTCCTGACTTTGTACTTCGACCATCTCAGGCATTCAGGTATTCTATGGTTAATCAGTTGCTACCAGATGGCTCTTCAAACATCCTGACTTTGTCCTGGGACCTATGTTAGAAGCTCTGAGAATTTTGAAACTCAGGCCTGTTTCAAGCTGGGGTGAGGGGCTTGCTTGAAATGGGGGTGCTTTGGTTCTTCAGAGAAAAAAGCCTGATAGCTTAAAACAAAGGCTGTGTGGACTTCCGGCTCCCGCTAGCTGGCCCCCTGCTGATATACTGGCTCAACCAGTTCAACCAAGACATGACACATAAAGTTCTGGGCCAGTTAACCATCCTAGCTTTCTTCAAACTGACCAACCTTAAATTAGGGGGAGGAGGGAGCTCTACAGCGGCTTCAAAACCCCCAGTCCTCGGGAAGAAATTGGAGTTTATGGCTTTCTGAATTCCCCCTCTGCAGAGTGTGGGGACCTGACAGCCAGCCCTAACCCGATGGCGCTGAGTTTTTGCCTGCCCAGAAATGAATTGCTCTATCCTGGTCATTAGAGTGCTCAGACCTGACTAATAATTTACCCAGATCCCCTGTGATGACTAAAGAGACGGCCTGCAGGTGAGAGAAGACAATGGGCTGTGAGGCATTAAGAGCTGCTTTGCTTCTGTAAGATCTGCTTATCGCTATGGGAAAGGGATGAAATGGTCTTTGTTTTACTGTATAGCGGGAAAATAAGAAACAGCTGAGGGAGTAGAACACTTTTCCTGCCCGGCTGTGGGTTCCAGGGACAGTTGTAATACACACCTTTCTGATGTCCCCCTAAATCCCCATCTTACACCCCACTTCTCACGGCATGCTGTTTGGCTGTAAGGCTGCTGTCCTTCTGCTAGCAATAAGAATAAATTCATTTCCTCTAAGTCTGAACTGAGGCTGTCTCTGGTTTCTCCCAGTGGATTCGAACGCCACAACACAGAGGGTCTTTTTCTCTGTGCTGCATGTGTTCGGGGTGTGTGTGTGTGTGTGTGTGTGTGTGTGTGTGTGTGTGT
>CABHPP010051382.1:0-10250 GCA_902168425.1 Peromyscus attwateri
AAAGTTCAGGTTTATGGTTCCTTTAAGATTCCTTATAAGATTACCTTTCAAGATTAGTAATAAAGCAATTGGCTCTTTGTTTGCAACTGCAAAACTGAAGCCTGCCAATAAAAGACCCGACTGAGAAAAATATCTTGCTTGCCTACATGGTTAACCTAAAACAAGTTGCTGGAGTATGAATGTGTGTAGGTTCTTGGGATAATTTGTTTTTCACCTGTAATATGTAAAATGTTTAATCATGTAAGGGATATAGGAAATATGCTATTTTTACTGTTTGTTTTGTATTCATTGTAATCACTCACTTGAAAAACAGAACGTAACCACATCATAATTTTTATATTGCCTGAAAGATTTTGCTGGGGTATATAAACTGTAAGAAAAAGAATAAAGATGGAATTAAAATGGACTAGAAGGAAAACATCAGGAATAAGAGTTAGGAGGAAAACATCAAGAACGAGAGAGTTGAAATGAGTTAGAAGGAAAACATCAGAAATGAGAGAGTTAGAAGGAAACATCAAGAATAAAGATAGAGTTAGAAGGAAAACATCAAAAATAAGAGAAGAAAATGACCAGGAAAATAAAGGATAGAGAATACAGAAGAAGAATAAAGAAAAGGTCTGAAGGAACCATCAAGAGAGTGTGTGAGCGTCTTTATCCCTAAAGCCCTCAGATAAAAAAGTCTAGTACATGCTGACTGTGGATTTCCCTTTGAGCCCTGTGCTGCTAGGGACTGGTCTTCAGGCAGCAATAGTTCATTAGCTGTAAAGCAGAGTGGCTAAAGCTGCAGGCTGTCAGTTTGAATGCTGGTTGATATATTGTGAGTCTTTGGACATGATGCAGGTCTCACTGTGCTTTGCTTTCCTCATCTGTAAGATGAGAAGATGATATTACCTTAATTATAGAGTTGCGGCCATAATGGAATGTTTTAATGCTTGGAAAGGGAATAAAATAGTGTCTCGGGACAACTTCTCAGTAAACATAGCCTAATTTTACCATTGCATCTGTCCAGTTTCCTGGTCTCACATGACAGCGCTTCAAATGTGGACTCAGTGTTGGAAATGAAGATGGTCAATCCTGTGAGGGATTTACCAAGCATCTTGTCTTATCTCCTTATCCTCCACTTAGGAGTACAGAGACATACTTGTAATTGCAGAGCAAATGGGTAGAAAAACTGAAACTTTCACCCAAGAAATGTTACTGTTGCCATAGCTGCTGTGTTGGCTGGTTTTATGGCAACTAGACACATGCTATAGTCATCTAAGGGGAGGGAATCTTGATTCTGAAAATGCCTCCATAAGATTCAGCTGCAGGCAAGCCTGTAGGGCATTTTCTTAATTAGTGATTGATGTGGGAAGGCCAGACCATTGTGGGTGGTGCCACTCCTGTGCTGGTGGTTCTGGGTTCTATAAGAAAGCAGGCTGAGCAAGCCATGAGGAGCCAGCACTCCTCCATGGCCTCTGCATCAGTCTCTAGGTTCCTGCTCTGTTTGAGTTTCTGTCCTTGCAGTGATGGACTATGGTGTGGAAGTGTAAGCCTAATACATCCTTCCTCCCCGTGTCACTTTTGTTCCTGGTGTTTCATCACAGCCATAGTAACCCTAACTAAGATAGGTACCAGGATTGTGGGGTATTGCTGTGACAGATCTGACAATGGTGCTTTTTGTTTTTGTTTTGTATTGATCGTGGAAGGACTTTGGAACTTAGAGCCATTGTGTGTTCAAAGCTTGGTGAGATGTTCTGTGGGAGCTTAGAATATAAGAATGTTGAGAGCAATGCAGATGATGGAGGCCTGGCTTGTGATGTTTTAGAGGAAAGTCTGAGTTTCTTTAATGACTCTATCAGGGCCATTTGCTATTTTGAGTTAAGAATCTTTGGTTCTGGTTAGCTTGGGCTGGAGAGCCTGCAGTGATCAAGATACCAGAATCACCAAAATGAAACCTTTGTTGTACTGGGGACAATTGATGCTTGTCAGCTGGAGCTGAGAAATTAGCAGTGATTAAGAAGAGACCGATATCACTGAGGTGAAGTCTTCTGGAAGGTGTTTTCCTCAGGGTCAGCACAAAGAACATGTGTTTCAGAGGCTGCCAAGGTTGTACCTCATGCTAGCATTATAGCTTGGTAGTAGTGTAAGAGTCACCTTAGTGGTACTGGTTTTGAAGGTATGAAGAGGTCTTGGAGAGCAGCTGAGGTATTTTCTTAATTAGTGATTGATGTGAGAAGGCCCAGCCCATTGTGTGTGGTACCACCCTGAGGCTGATGGTCCTGGGTTCTATAAGAAAGCTGGCTAAGCAAGCCATGGGGAGCAAGCCAGTAAGCAGCACTCCTCCATAGCCTCTGCATCATCTCCTGCCTCCAGGTTCCTACCCTGTTTGAATTCCTGTCTTGACTTCTTTTGATGATGAACAGTGATGTGGAAGTTGTTTTTGGTCATGATGTTTCATTACAGCAATGGTAACCACAATTGGCATCAGCTCCATGCCAGCCTTTGTGCAGGCTCTATATCACCAAATTCTAAAAAACTCTCAGGAGTGCTTACTTGACTCCCTTTTTACAAATAAGAACACAGAACCAGAGAGACTATTGGTTTCCAAGAACACACAACTAGTAATAGTAGACTGGATTTGACCAAAGCTGATGATTACTGTCCTTGGCACACCTACATTTAATTGGATTTTTAAATATATAACTTCAAGTATCACATATAATCTTAAAAATTGAAATATATTTTGGTAAATTCCAAGGTTTTTTTGAGAAAAATAATTTACATTCTAAGTTAACTAATATATATTACTCATTCACACTCTTTAGTTATTTACTTATTGAAATTAACCAAAGTAGACACGAAAATTATTTCAGAGAGAGAGAATGGAATTGGGAGTGAAATATAGCTTAATGAAAGTAGAAGCCCTTGATGACTCCTGATTAGTGCCAGAAAAATCTCCAAATGGCTTCTCTCTACTCTAACTTTGGACAAAAGGCCAAAAGCAAGCCAAGGGAAATGACACACACTGTTGATTCCATTTTCAAGTCACCAAAAGACTTGGATAACAGTTGTAATTTTTTTCTTAGACATTTCCACTGACCCATTTGTAGAGATTCTATTTATGTTCATAATCATATTATTTCCTTCATAGTGACTTTATTCAGATTTCTTACAGAGATTTTTTTGTGTGTGTGAGCCTCTACATGACTGACAGAAGCAGAAATGAGAGGATATATTTATATGTGAATGTGATGATTTCATTTGATTTGAAACTTTCATAGGAAACTTCAGAGTCCAGTTGGAAGTCCATAGTTGGAAATCCATAAAGTTAGTGTGCTTATATTCAAATTTTGTTATCATTCAGAAACAAGATTCTTATCAGTTTATGGACACAGTAGACCTGATGTTTTCTTTCAGGATCATGGCCTCTCTCCTTTCTAGCTTCAGACTGAATCAGTCTCAGTGTAGGCAGAATCCACCATCAAGTAGAACAATAGAACTTCTCACTACAGGGCCTGGTGACCACTGATGGCAGCTGGGAGTCACCTTGCAGATGGATGAGGTTCCTTGGGTATGGATCCTCAAGGAAGGCTGAATGAAGAGCAGCTTTTGGGATGTGAGCTCCATTCAGTGCTCCCAGCTTGGTTTTGATTTATCTGAATCCACACATTCTTTGAGGAATGCAATTGGGGGTGTGTGTGTTAATTTTAAGGGTGTTCAAAGATTTTGTTCTTTAGACCTCAACATGTTAAGATTTAGTAATGAACTTAGACTTCCAAAGCATTTCAGAGTCTACCTGGGGGAGATCATTCAGATGGTTTGTCTGGAGGATACATCACACAACCAGCTAATTCACAACTTGATTTTTATTTGATACTTTTGTACAAAGGGCCTTTGAGAGAATTTCCAAATTTTGAATAAGCTATTTTTATTTGTTTGTATGCTTGGTATATGGTTTGGGGAATACACGTGTGTATGTGCATGAAGGACAGATACTAATATTGGTTGTCCTCTGTCACTCTTGGTCACCAATTCAGCTTGACTAGCTGGGCACCAAGTGCGAAGGGTCCACCTGTCTCTGCCTCTACAGCACTAGCATTATAGGTGTGCATTGCCATATGTGGCATTTGCACATGGATTCTGGGGATTTAGCTTTACTGACTGAGCCATTTCCTCAGTGGTGTGTCCTTGCAAGTCTCCAAGGATTGACCTATCTATCAGCAGCAAGGGAATGAATAAAGGACAGACATGTGTACTGAGAAATGCTGGGATTGGGTGCACTAGCTCTCTGATGGAGAAGCCACAGCACCCTGAAACTCAGCATATTTATTATATATAGTTGAACAGGGAGGTGAGGTTATTGTATACGGCTGAACAAGGGGATGGCATTATTGCATACATATAAACAAAGAGGTAGGTTTATTATATACAGATGATCAAGGGATAGATTTAGCTAATCTCTTTAGGAGCAATCTCTGTAGGGAAGCAGTCTTCAGGCTGCAAACATCGGGGGGGGGGGGGGGGCCGGGAATCACAGCAGACATTTTGTGCACACACTCTCATCATTCACACTCAGACATCTGAGCCTCACCCAAGGAAAGCTTTGCCACTCCCGTGGATCTGGGGCATTGGGGTCCTTGACACTTGACATGGTTGTGTCCATGTCAATAACAATACTTCCCTTGTCCCTTACACTTGCCCTGAATGAGTTATTATAGTGGTCAGAGCAGCAGGCAATGAAAGAGGATATTTTTCCTGAATTCATTTCCAACTTCCTTTCTGGCCTCTAGAAAACAAATTCTATCCAGTATTTTTCCTAAAGCATTCAGTGTCTGGGAGTGCCATGGGGTTTTCTCACAGGCTCTTCAGGGAGTGAGATTTGCATTGGTGTTCTAAGGCCCAGTTCCTCAGGTTCAGAAAAGCATGAAGGAGCTCAGACCCCAATGTCACACCACCATCTAAGAAGTGGTGCTGGGTAATGGCATTGACATCTCTTTGTCTGAGATCATATCCCAGGAAGCCCCATAGGTCCTTGCACTGGTGGACCTCACCTCTGCTGTGGGCTAAAGCAGCCCACCTCAGGCATGCCACATATTCTGACTCTCAGGTTGAGACTTACTCCACTTCCCCAGCTCTCGGGCACCATGACAACAACCCTGGGCAGCAGAGAGTGCAGACAAGCAGATAGGTCATAAGGCATGTCTTCAGGAGGGCCTGGAAGCCTCGCTATAGCATCCAGTTGATTTATTAGCTCCTTTGCAAGTTGGTTGCTTGGTGTAACTCATGATCAAAAGTGGGATCAATTTCCTCTTTAAAGACCCTCTTAGAGGTCAAGGGAATGAGTCTCCTACTTGCTTCCTAGAGGTCTATCCTTTGGCTTGGGACATTCAGCTGAGATCCCAGAGATGCTCTTAAACCCCACACTTAAACCTATTCATCAATGAAAACCTCTTTCTTGTTTAACAGCATCTTGTAGTTGTGAAGTGGCTTTCTTCTTGCTGCCTGGAACTTCCATAAAAAGCAAGTCTTATGATGCCTGAACTCACAAAAGCTACAAGGTTGTGAAATGCAGTTAGAGCTACACAATCTTGGCATGGGCCCAAACCAGGGAGCTCCTGTGACCTAAGCCCAACACACCCGCTTTTAGTATTCTGGTTGGGTGCTGTTTTGAACTGTGTAGTTATTTCACTTTTCATTATAGAGAATAGATTGATGGTGGTGAAGTCACATGATAAAACCCTGTAAATGAGCTGGAAATATGAATACATCTCAAAAATATACATTTGTGGTTAAAAAGAGAAAGTTTTGAAAAATATGCACAGTACAATGCTATGTATGCCAAAGTTGAAAAATGCATTATATATTATAGTATGATTATTAGAAAATTACATATTATGAAAACATTAACACAAAGGTGGTAGTATGGGTTGACTTATATCCCCTTGAGATTCACATGGTAAAATTTCTCAGAATGTGACCTTAAGGTC
Source organism: Peromyscus attwateri (assembly GCA_902168425.1). NCBI lineage: Eukaryota > Metazoa > Chordata > Mammalia > Rodentia > Cricetidae > Peromyscus > Peromyscus attwateri. Next base: position 5,970 of record CABHPP010051382.1, read on the forward strand.
ACTGTAAATGTAATTAGTTAATTTGAGGTCCTATCATAGTAGGCTGAGCCTCTAATCAAATATGATAGGCATTTTATAAAATGAGGAAGCTTTGACAAACCCAAAGAAGGTGTCATACAAAGTTGGAGTTTTGCTGCCCCAGCAGAGGAAGTCCCAGGAGCTTAGAAGCAGTGAGAACAGAGCTGACATTAGCCGCCTCAGAAGTATGCTCTTTTATTACTTATTGTCTTTGTTTCTGTAACAATCCATAAGACAAAAGCAACTTAAGGAAGGAAGGGCTTGTTTTGGCTCACAGTCTGAGGGTGCAGTCTGTCATGATGGGGATGTCACCACAGCAGGAGCTGGAGACAAGTTGTGGCTACAGTCAGGAAGGAGAGAGCAGAAAATGCGAGCTTGTTCACTTTCACCTTTTTGTTCAATTCAGGTTTTCACGCCAATGAATGGTGCCACCAACATTTAGGGCAGGTCTTCCCATATCAACCCAATGTAGATAACCCCTCACACACCCAGAGTCTTACCTCCTAGGTAAGACTAGATCCTGTTAACTTGACAATATCAACCACCACAACCCTGCCAAATACCTTGATCTCAACTCTTCCAGAAACATGGGATTGATACATCCCTGTTCTTAAAGACTTTCAGCTTGCAATGCTTTGTGACATCAGTCTGAGAAAACAATTACAGGGGTGATACACATGAACCTGAAGGTAATGTCTACCCCATGGAGAGGAGGAAGGGGAAGGGACTTAGAAGGAATATATTAGACTATTTCATTAATAATAAAATAAATGCATCCACAGTAAAATGTCACTTGTTATTAAATCTAGATATTGAACATACAGATACTTGTTATATAGTATCTGTCATTTTTCTCAATATACAAAGAATCCTAAAATTAATAAAAAATTTAAAGGAATAGCGGCATACCTATGACTGGTATGGCAATGTTACTTGCAAATTATAAAGCACTGAATAACTTAAAACTCTGACTGTCTATGGCTGTCAAGTGACAGCTTCCCAGGTTAGACCAAAGGTGCTAACAATCAACTTAAGAGGGGCTGTGCATGGGAAGCCAGACAGTGGGCATCAGTATGTTTATTTTTGGAGACAAACACCTTATTCTCACATCTCATCCCTCGAAGTTTCTTTAACTTGGTGACTGCATCTCTAATCCAGCTTTGGGGTTGAGATGTAAAGTCAGAATTTTTATCTTTAGAGGGATAGATTATTGTGGAAACTACTGTCTCTGAAGCTAATACTTACAGGATCTTTTCCAGGGCAGTGGGTGATGTAATGCGATATGTCAATATGCAGCCAGAAGAGGCTCACAGATTTCACACTGACATCTGCTGGACCCTCTGAATACTTCCTAGTCTGTGTTAGAACCATGGATTATGGAGCAGGAGAACTCCCAGCAGCCCCCTCAGGAGCTCTCTGACCTGGGGCGGGTCTGACTGGCATGCTGAGATAGGCAACTTGAAATCAAATTTAAGATCTTTTGCTCACTAAACACATTTAGCATAATACATCCATGACAGAATGAGGCAGGACATCTAGGGTATAATTAACAATCACTATTCTATGACAGTCTCAGAAACACAAATGCCAATTTGCTTGTCAAATTCCAAAGAGAGAGGACGAGACCATGTGGTAACCACACAAAACAAAGGCCTTGTTTTCAGGATCAGGCTTAGCAATTGCTCTGTCCTTTGTGTAGGAAAAAAAAGAGAAAAAGAAAAAGAAAGAAAATCCCATGAGGTCTTGGTCCACTGGCCCCTAGGTGCAAGTTTACTACCTAGTTGTCTCTTTAGAATCATCAAATCCCACTTGCTTCTCTGAATCCATGTGGACGTTTATAAAGATGTAAACATGGAGCCCTGAGCCAGGATGAGATAGTTCAGATGACTCTGAGCCTTCAGATGCCTTTGATTGAGGTGAACTGGATACAGACCCACCTGAAACTCTAATTGCTGCTATAATTTATTGTTGCCTAAGAAAGACAAGAATGTAAATTTAGATTTCAAAATTATTGTTATTATTATTACTATTATTATTATTTTGTGTGTGTATGTGTATGTGTGTGTGTGTATCTGCTTTTCTAAACATCTGCCATATATGTACAGGTGCCCTAGGAGGCCAGCAGAGGGCATCAGATATTCTGGAGTTGAAGTTACATGCTGTTGTAAGCTGTCCAACACAGATGCTGGGAACCGAACTTGGGTGCTTTGGGCAGACTCCAGTAATAAGCTCATTACAATTTTTAGCATAATCTTGATCTCTGGGTCTGGAGTTCTCCCTCCTTTGCTGGTTGGCACCTGGGCACAGCCCCATCTCCTAGAGGCCTCTGTCTGGTTCTTAGCCTCAGATGTCCCTATCTTGGAGCCAGCAATAGACTAGGAAATTCTTTTCATGCTGATGATTTTCAGACTTCCTGCAACTCTCTTCTTCTTCCTTATGCATGTCTTTCACTAGGGACAGAGACAGTTTTCTGTTCTCAAAGCCTTTTGTGGTTATATTGGACCTGCCTGGAGCTTGGACCCACCTGGATACTGTAGAACAGTACCAAACTATAACCCTAATTATACCTGTAAACGCCCTTTTGGCATACAATATAATCTATTGATAGATTCCAGACATTAGAGTATGGGTGTCTTTAGGAGTGGACATTTTTCTGCCAATCACATATTAAGAGTATATTTGAAGTAGAAGAAATGTCATCTTGAAGGAAATTATGAGATATAAGAAGGAATGAAAAATAGATAAAGTGACAAATATATGAATGTGAGTAGACAATAGTGATCACTGTTGAGATAGTAAGTAGCAAGAGTGTTTGTGAATTAAGAAAAATAACATTAAAATAATGTTGGGTAGGAAGATGGCTCAGTGAAGAAAAGTGTTTGCTAAGTTCAAACCCCCAAAACCTATGCAAAATCTCTACTTGTAGTATGAGTGTCTATGATCCCAACACTGCTACAGGGAGATGGGAGGTGGAGCTAGAAGATTAGTGGGATGCTTGCAGACAACAAAGATACCTTCTCAAACTGGATGGAGGGTGAGGGCTGACATCTGAGGTTCACCTCTGAACTCCACAAGCATGCCATGTCACACCCACCTCTTCATTCACACACATGAATGCACATACACACACAGCCATACCCCACATACATCCTACATACATATGCCATGAAATAAATTTTAAAAGAAAGAAATCACATGATAATAATGTGTAAATGACATAGACTGCTATAGATAAGTTCTTGGAATTCAAAAGACCTCTGGATTATAACCATTTACTAATTTGTAGTAATTTGGGGCTTTTAAAAAAAATATCTTCCTTGTTCAAAATTATCAGAAGCTTGCAAATTTAATAGCTCATTCCAAGAATTAACTCATGGTTTTGCCTACACTTTCTGTTTTATGTTAGTTTATAATTCATGAAAATTATGACTTTGATAGCATCAGAATTTTTCAGACATACTTTTTTTCATTTTCATGTGTCCTAATATTTTAGCAATATATCTCAGTCATCAAAAAATCAACTTAAAACTTGTAAGTAAATGAAATTCTTTGAAAATGGAAATGAAATGTCTTGTTCTGATGAGCTAGAAGGTCCTGTGGGTATGAATATGAGCAGGGACCAACCGGCTTGAGAACTCAGCCATTGCTTGATTTTCAGCACTGGAGTATATTTATCCAGAATATAGGGATTGAGTCACAAAACGACTTTTAGACATACAGAAAAAGAAATTACTCAAAAGCAAGTTTTATTTTTATTTTCAGAAAAGGGGTGGATAGGTTAGCGACTTCTAGAGCAAGACCAAGAACAGAACAATTATTGTATAAGTTATGAAGTTACTTGTGTATAACTCAGTGAAATCCAGCCTGCAGTTCCATGGTGAATATGAAAATGTCATGTTGGCTCAAAATAAAAGAAAAAAACCTTACATCCTTATACAACTAATAAGGGGTGCCACACTATATCCTAGTCAAAGATGGGATGAAGTTATTAAGACCATGGTCCTTGATAAAGTATTGTTGGGCGTACTTTAAAACTCCATTTGACATTTAAAGGCTGAATATGAGTGTTTCTGTGTCATTTACATAACGAATAGAGGTGATTGTCAGTAAGATGGCTCAGCAGGTAAAAGCAATGGTCATCAAGCCTGGTGACCTCAGTTCCACATAGTAAAAGGAGAAAACCAACTCCTATATGTTGTCTTCTGACCACCACACATGCATGTCTGTACACACACACACACACACACACACACACACACACAC
>CABHPP010051400.1:0-12555 GCA_902168425.1 Peromyscus attwateri
AGGCTGAGTAAGCCATGGGGAGCCAGCCAGTAAGCAGCACCCCTCCATGGCCACTGCATCAGCTCCTGCCTCCAGGTTGCTGTCCTGTTTGAGTTCCTATCCTGACTTCCTTCAATGATGAGCAGTGCTGTGAAAGTGTAAGCCAAATAAACCCTTTCCTCCCCAAGTTGCTTTGGTCATGGCATTTTGTTGCAGCAATAGTAAACCAACTAGGCCATTAGCACAGCATATTTTTATCATAAATTTGTAGGTTTTAATATAATCCATATCAAAATACATATTGAAAAGTATACTGTTTTAAATTTGCAAATTTACATGATATTTAACATTATATATACATATTGAACATATAGTTATACACTTTAATATTAAATACATATTCACTTTGAACATATCATTAAATGCTTTCTTTCTATTCATGTACTTGTAAAAATTAAAATCAAAATACAAACACAATAATAGGCAATAAATGACTTTTGTGTTATTGTAGAAAATGCATTAAGAATTTTATATTAATATATTTATAGGAATGGCTTTGCTTTTGCAAATATAAAATAATAAAGTAAATAAACAAAAACAAGATAGGAAATATTTATTAATATATGATATAGCTTTAATATTATAAAATGGTATTTTTAATACAAAAATAACAGAAATGGAGAAAAATTATGAAATAATAATTCATAAAAATTGTGATTAAAAGAAAAAATACCTCTGGGATACTACATACCAAAATATGAGTCTGTACTAATACTGAGCATATGATGTGTTGGAGTATATTCAAAAATATGCACATGCCATTGAATGGGATACTTCAGGTTACTAATAATAGTCATGTTCACTGTAGCCAAACTGTGAAAAACACAATTGTTGATTCACACAAGTGCAAATTAGATGTCAGGTGTGTTCACACAACTAAAGTCTATTCATCAGTGAGAAGTAAGAGCAGAGTGATCATTGAACATTGTCAATAAATCTTCACAAATCATGTGCACAAATGTAATTATTCTCAAAGGATTATATATTACAGTTTGATTTTGATAAAATTTAAAATCAAATTGATAATTATTCTATCAGGTTTAGTGGTCAGGAGGGGAAAAGGGATTTGGGGGGTTGACAGTATGCTACAAACTTTGGAAGGAGCTAGCTTTATAGTTTTAGTCTTCCTAGTAAAATTTATCAAGTAGAATCCTCATGGTCTCTTAAGTCACTATGCACAATACCTTAATAAAACCAGTATTTCAGGAAAAAATGGTATTGATATTCTATTTTATTATGACTGGCAGTTGATAGTACCATGAGGTAGACTACAGAGGAAGTAGCAGTAAAGCATAGCTAAAGGTCCTTGAGAATTCTTTAGAAAGCTGGAGATTTAGAAAGAAATGACTTTGTCAGTAGGACAAGGAAGGATGTGGAAAGTAAATCCACAACTGGCCAAGTAGGAAGAAGCTGAAATTTCCCTTATGAGTGCCGTTCCATGAGCAGACATTCAATTTTCTAGCTATAGAGGACTTTTCTACCACTAGGTGTTTTGTTGTTTGTTGATTCGTTAATTAGTTAGTTGCTTTTTTTTTTTTTCCTATTGTCCCATGAAAAATTCAAGTGAACAGTTCTCAATTTTCAGCTTAAGTACTGCTGGGATAAACTGTTAACAAATGCAGGCTCCTTGGTACCACCTAAAGTGTATATACATATTTTCTGCTACTCCTATGAATAACTGATTATAGGAGGGGCCCTAAACAATTCTGATACTGGTATTCTATCAGCAGCATTTTGACAAACAAATATCACTCAATGACAAAATGAATTGGCATGCTAGGCATATTGTGGTAGTTTGAAAGAAAATGGCCCCTAAAAGGAGTGGCACTGTTAGCAGGTGTGGCCTTATTGGAGAAAGTGTGTCACTATAGGGGGAGGGATTTGAGGTCTTTTTGAGCAGGATTCCCTCAGTGTGACAGTCAGTTGACTTCCTCCGGCCTTCTGGTCAAGATATAGCCAGCATCATGTCTTCCTCCACGCTGCCATGCACGCCATCATGATAATAATGCATTGAATATCTGCAACTGTAGGACACCATCTCAATTAAAAGTTTTCTTTGTAATAATTACTGTGGTAATGGTGTCTCTTCACAGCAATAAAAACCTAACTAAGACACATACTCAAACAACAAACAAATACCACCTTCTCCAATTGTCTAAGGCTGGAAGACATGACTAGTAATGGATAACGCTTGTATTAAAATAAAGTTGGCACCAGCAAGGCAAAGTTAGGAACAATAAGCAGGCATTTTATTGTGACGCATGTAAACACACACAAGGCTGAATAAATGGCAACGTTTCTCATTTATTATTAACAATATTTTTAACATGTAAAATACCTAAATTGAGAATTTTATCTTATTAAAATATGGTGTAATATTTAGATTGAATATAGAAAAGTGACATTTGAGAAAGAAAGAAAAAAGAGCACTCATGGGAAGGTTTTCCTTGTGTTCAAAGCTAGATTGTGTCAAATCAAAGAAGCTAAGGGGCTGAAGGATGTCTGTACTAAGCAACCACCTGAAGAACACTAAGCACAGCAGGTCACAGCTATACTTCCAGCCCACACTGTAGCACACACTACGGCAGCTTGTTCTTGGCCATGATTACACTTGCAATTACCCAGGGGCTGGATATTTCTCAAGGACTAGGTAGAGCAAGATTTGGCATCTCAAACACACAGTGGCTATAGCATTTCTCAGGAATTCTCTAAAGAGAATGTGACATTGCCAGGATATTTCTGAAGATCATTTATTTAGCTAGAGTTCTGCTGTCATTTTTTATATGTTTGGTATTCTGCTCCCCATTTGATTAAGAGAGGCATACTTATAAATAAAAGATCTTGGTCTCCTGAAGCTGTCATGCTCTCTTATTTCCCCTGTGAAGTCATAATCCCCCATTTGTGACATCACAGTCTATCCACTACAATCAACAGTGATGTTTCAAGCTGGGTATTAAACACTTCAGAAGGGGAAGACTTTACTAGAGCAAAGGGACTCTCCAGGAATAAAGATCCAATTAGTATGTAAATGCCCTTTTCAATAAAAAAAGGAAAAGAAAAGGAAAGAAGAGATGGGTAGTGGGGAGACCCTGTGATGACCACTTTTTGAAAGAATGAATCTGGCTGTCTCTCTGAATGTGAATTTTGTCTCCTAGTTTTTGTCAGGAATGCATAGTCAAAGCTAAGAAAACTTACAGTGAGGGTTACTGTTCTGAGTGAATACAGCTGTTTTTCTTATGGCCAAAGTGATCATCACTCTAGTAACGGTATTGAGATTGGGGCAAATTTAGAGATTGATTTTCTATAAGGAAGCAATGTCTCAGCTTCACATGATCTGACATTGTTCTCACTGTGTTAATACATTTCACCAATGCCATGCTCCATTGGTAGCTTTCACTATGTTTAATATTATCTCCAATTTCCTCAGTTCTCCAATGGTCTTCTCTACTTCAACACTTCATTGCATGATGCTCTTTCATCCAGGAATATGCTTTCCTGAAGTTCTTGTCACAGTTTTTCCTGTCCCATTGAATGGCAACCCCTATGCTACATCTCCTGGGAAATCTTGACCAGCCCTTGAACTGCCATGTACATTAGAATCTCACTCTTTTGTGTTCTGGTACCTTGACACTTGCTTTTCTTTGTCCACAAACCAATTATGTCATATGCTTATGGATTTGAAGTTTAGGAATATTTGTCTTCTCTACTGATTTTTCCATGACTCCATTGGTGACTAGAGAAATATATATTCTTGCACTTTTCATTTACATTGGAAACTTAATACTTCAGGTTACAGCAGCTGATGTTTTGTACTGTCTAGTAAGCATACGTGTACATATAATAAACTCATGATGAAGAGTACATAAATTTTCTAGTTGAAGTCTGAAAGATTCTCTCACTTCTAAGTTCACAACAAATCTAACAGTGTGTGTGTGTGTGTGTGTGTGTGTGTGTGTGTGTGCATGTGATTCAGAATTTAAGCTATGAGCATAACACAATAGGCAAGTGCTCTAGCATCAACAATTCAAGAAAACAAGGCTTCAAATATAGACAGTAAAAATATGTGTAAATATCTTAACACTATGGCTTGATCTAAACCATAAATTATGTCAGTAAAGATTTAGACAGAAAGAGGTATTACATATTTCAATGTTGTCTTAGTCAGGGTTTCTATTGTGAATAGACAACATGTGTACAGCAACTATTGCACTGGAAAATATTTATTTGGAGCTGGCTTATAGGTTCATAGGTCTAGACCACTACAGTCATGCTGGGAAGCACGGCATCATGTAGAAAGACATGCTGGAGAGGTAACTGAGAGTTCCACATCTGGATTGGCAGGCAGCAAGAAGAGAGAGTAAACCACTGGGCCTGACTTGAGCAAACCCTCAGTGACACACTTTCTCCAGCAAGACCACATTTATTCCAACAAGGCCACATGTCCTAATCATTTCAAATAATGCTACTCTGTATGAGGGGGCCATTTTCATCCAAACTACCACATTCCACTCCCGGGCCCCCATAGGTTTGTAGCCATATCACAATGCAAAAATGCTTTCAGTCCATCTTCAAAAATCTCCATCCATAGTCTCAATTATTTAAAAGTTTAGTCTCTTCTGAGACTCATGGCAATCTAACTGCAACCCCCTGTAAAATCAAAATCAAAAACCAGATCACATATTTCCAACATATCATGGCATAGAATATGTATTATCATTCCAAAATGGAGGAAATAGAGCATAGCGAGGAAATACTGGATGAAAGAAATGCAAAAAACCAGCTGGGCAAACTCCAAACTTTGTATCTCTATGCCTGATGTCAAGCACTCTGCAGATCTCCAACTTCTTACAGTTTTGTTGACTGCCACACACTTCTTTCTCTTGGACAGGTTCCTGCAACTGTTACAGTTCCAGAGGAAAAGACACTCTGACTGTCTGAAGTCAGGTTATATCTATAGCTGTGAAGGGAGGTAGCCAGGTTATTCCACAGCTGTGAGGAGAACGATACCCTGACTTGTTGGGAAGTCAGACTATACCCACATCTGGGAAGGGAAGGTATCCTGGATACCTAGAGCTATGAGGAGACATATATCCTGACTTGTCAGGAAGTCAGGCTATACCTGAAACTGGGTTCCAGTGGGGGATGGTACCCCCTCAGGATGTGGCAATCCTGCCTCTCTCTGAGAGCCACTGAAGCTGAGCTCTGCTCCACTCCCCAAAAGAGTTTCCCAGAAGAGGTATCCATTATTTCCCTGCTCTGCTCCACTAGGGAGTTTCCCAGTAGAGGGGTCGGATTCTTTGTAGCTCTGGCCTAAGTTGCAGAAATGTAGCAATCCTCTCTGGCTCCAGTGTAAAGTTGTTACTTAAGAGTTTTCCTCAGCAGAGGTGCCCCTTGCTTCTTCTCTGCTCCACTCCACTAGGGAGTTTCCCAGCAGAGGTTCATTGCTTCCCTGATCCACTCTGCAAAGAGTTTCCCAGCAAAGATTCTGTTCTGATTTGAAGAAAGAATGTCTTCACCCAAAACCTTTTCATGAGATTTGATGGTGAAGGAGGAGTCTATCAGAGTGGCTGCCTCTGCCAGGGAAGAGATGGACAGCTGCCAACTGAACAGGCACAGGGTTTATATAGGGTTTCTTAGGGGCAGAGTTTTTCCAGGGAGAAGATTTTTAGGGAGGGAATTGGTCAGATTTCCATCCCCTTGAATCTGGACAAGCTCAGATTATCTAGATTTCATGCTCAGCAATTGATTGTTTTTCTGCTTAGGGATTGGTTGGTTTTCCTACTCAAAAACTGGTTGGTTTCATGATTAGTTGGTCAGGGGCAGATATGGCTCTGGTTTCAGGTCCAAAATGTGTTTCTTTCACTGGCCTTTTTTAACTTTTTGGCTCTAGTTCCAAGGCCAAAGTATGTTTTTTTTGGCTCTGGTTTCAGGGTCTGGGTGTGTTTCTTTGGTTATGGCTTCAGGGAGAAAGTGTGTTTTGTTCACTGGCTCTGGTTTCAGGGTGAGGGTGTGTTTCTTTGGCTCTGGTTATAGGGACAAAGTGTGTTTCTTTCACTGGCTCTGGTTTCAGGGTCAGGATGGGTCTCTTTCTCTTGCTCTGTTTTCAGTGTTAGGGTTTGGCTAAAAGTTTGGCTGGCCCTTTTACCCTACAGTTCCATCACTCACTCCCTGTTAGCAGCTTTCCTTGGTAGGTATCCTAATACTCTAGCATCTTCAACATCCTGTGAGGTTCCCCAAGGCAATCCACATTTCACATAATGTCATCTCTAGGTCTCCACACAGGACAGCCCTACTTACCTCAGCAGCTTCCCTTAATTGCAGAAGAGATTCAACAACCTCTTACTTGTATCCTTGACACTAAAGTCAAAACTTTGTGGCTGAACCTGACAAGTTCTGTTGCTTGCTGGGGCTGGAACATGGACCCATCATTCAAATATATTTCAAACAGATTTCTGGTTTTGATAGTTTCCTTCATTGCCTAAGTTTGGCTAGCCTGAAACTTGCTCTGCAGACACAGCTGGTCTTGAATTCTGAAATCTGCCTGACTCTGCCTTGTGAGTGCTGGCCAATTAGGCCTCACTTAAAGTATTCAACTGTTTTCCTAATCCAAATTCCCAAAGCCCACATTCCTTCAAACAAAAACATGATAATGCCTATCACAGCAATACCCCACTCTTTGTAGCAACATTTGTCTTAGCTAGGGTCCTATTGCTATGAGGAGACATTATTACCACAGGAACTCCTATAAAGGGAAAAAAATAATTGGGGCTGTGCTGTGGTATAATGCTCTTGTACACTGTAAAGATTTGTCATTCAAATTGGTTTAATAAAATACTGATTGACCAGTAGCTAAGCAGGAAGTATAAGCAAGGTGACCAGACTAGGAGAATTCTGGGAAGAGGAAGGGTGGAGTCAGGAGTCTACAGTCAGATGCAGAGGAAGTAAGATGAGAATGCTGCACTGAGAAAAGGTACCAAGCCATGTGGTTAAACATAGATAATAATTATGGGTTAATTTAAGTGTAAAAATTAGTTAGCAATAAGCCTGAGCTACTGGCTGAACATTTATAAGTAATATTAAGCCTCCAAGTCAATTATTTGGGAAGCAGCTACTGGGTATTTGGGAACAGGCAGGTAGGAGAAAAACTTCTGCCTACAGGACTGGCATACGGGTTCAGAGGTTTAGTCATCTATCATGGCAGGAAGCATGGTGGTGCACAGGAAGACATGCTGCAGGAGAGTAGTTAAGAGTTCTACATCTGGGTCAGCAGGCAACAGGAAGAGAGTATAAACCACTGTGCCTGACTCAAGTTTCTGAAACCTCACAGACCACCTCCAGTGACACACTTCCACCAATAAGGCCACACCTATTCCAACAAGGCCACATGTCCTAATCATTTAAAATATTGCCTCTCCCTATGAGCCAATGGGGGCCATCTTTATTCAAACCACTACTGTAGTGGGTAGCTGTTCCAGCTTTGACCAGGAAGTACTACCCCCATTGAGGCTTCTGGTAACTGTCACGCCTATGAGGCAGGGCTGGGACAGGAGCCCTTAAAACCTGAGATTAATATGTGCCAGCTCTCTTGGTACCTGGATCTTGGATGCTGGAGGTAGACTGAGCAGAGTTCTCCAGAGAACACTGCTGGATTGCACTTTACCTCTCCCTGACCCTGTAACCTATGCCTTTACTTGTAAGTTACCCCACAAAATAAACTTCCCTTTTAACTACATGGAGTTGCCTTAAAATTTCCAACAATACACTACAATTGTCCTTAGACTGAATTCTGGAAATCCTCATCTATACCTCTGCATTCCAAATTTTTACCACATGCCTTACAAAATAGAGGATGAATAATGGCGCGTCACTGAGTGAAGGGATTCTCATTCTTGGGATCTGTAATTTAAAACTCTTTATTGAAAAAAATATTAGAATACATTGATCAAGTGTTTTGTTATCCAGTAAGGAGATTTCATAAGTGAAAATATTGCTAGTCATGATTATTTCAGGATGGTGAGCATACACCAACAGTATCTTGGGATAATAAGAGTGAACTTTAATTATTAAATATTGCAGAAATAAGAGAATGTCACACTGGAAAAGGAAGACTACTCATCCTTAAAAATCCATAGAGCAAACTGAGAAAAGAGCATGTATAAACCAAAAACTATAAAGTAATATATTATTTTACTTATGAGAGCTATAAAATGCTGCAGAGTTTTGGAGTAAATAGTTATATATGATCAATGATTGTTTTCAAAAAAAGAAATAAAAAGCAACTATGTACTACTATTCTTGCTTTCTTTTTGTCGCTGTGATAAAACACTCAGGCAATAACTTGAAACAGAAACCATGAGGAATTCTATTTGTTGGCTAGCTCTTAGGCCCACGATTACCTAGTTTTCTCATAGAACCCTGTACCACCTACATAGTGATCACACCATCAACAGTCATCTGAGCTCCCCTCCATCAAGAAAATTTTCTGCAGATGTTTCCACAAAGCAGTTTAATAGGCAATTCCTCCACGAAGGCTGTCCTGTCAGAGGGTACTAGCCTGTGCCAAATTGCCAAGGCTAACTAGGACACGCCACTCTGCCAACTTAACAAGCAAACACATCACTTTTAATGGTAACCTTTCAATTACTTGTCTCCAGGATCTGATGTTGTTGTCATTATAAAACAAAGCACAACTTTAAAAGTTCTACAGTCTTTAAAAATTTCAACACTTTATTTCTAATACCCTTGGGGTCTTCCAATACACTTGAGACTGTATCTTTATTAATGACCTCTGCAAAGTGAATTCAGTGCTGTCTCTGCTTCTCATCAGGATCATTCTAGTCTTGCATCTTTCAAAACTTCAAAACTAGCACCATGAGGAATGCTGCTTGTTGGTTTGCTGTCAGGCTTATGGCAGGCTGACTTACTTACAAAGCCTAGGACATCTGCCTACTGAGGTTACCAACAACAGTGGATGGATCCTCCTACATCAAGACAATCCCTCACAGACATGTCTTTAGGCCATCTGATCTAGGTAATTTCTTAACTGAACTGTGTCAAACTGACAATTGATGAAGTTAACTAAGATAACCACTACTATTCTATATTAATGCCCCCCAAACACTTAACTTATGGTTAAAATCTAATTGCAATGTGAAAAAAAAATGAAGACCCCATGGGAATAGGAAGAAGCAGAGTGCTAGAGAAGTCCCCAGAAATCCACAAAGATACCTCCTCTATAGACTACTGACAATGGTGGAGAGAGTGACTGAGCTGACCTACTCTGGTGATCGGATAGCCAAACAACCTAACTGTCATGATAGAACTCTCATCCAGTGACTGGTAGAAGCAGGTGCAGAGATCCACGGCCAACCCCAGGTGGAGCTCCAGGAGTCCAATCAGCGAGAGGGATTATATGAGCAGGAGATATGGAGACCATGATTGGAAAAAGCACAGGGACAAATAGCCAAATTAGTGGAAACACATGAACTGTGAACCAATAGCTGAGGAGCCCCCATGGAACTGGACCAGGCTCTCTGGATAAGTGAGACAGTTGATGAGCTTGAACTGTTTGGGAGGCCCCCAGGTAGTGAGACTAGAACCTGTCCTTGGTGCATGAGCTGGCTTTTTGGAACCTAGGGTCTATGCTGAGACACTTTGCTCAACTTTGGTGCAGGGAGGAGGGGATTGGACCTGCTTCAACTGAATCTACCAGGCTGGGCTGAATCCCCTTGGAGGAGGTTGGAATGGGGGTAGGTTGTGAGGGGAAGGCTGGAGGGTGGGAGGAGGGAGGACAAGGGAATCGTGGCTGATATGTAAAATTAAATTAATTATAAAATAAAAATATTTATAAAAAGAAAAATACACACTACTTGCATTTGAAGTGCTGTGGATCAAAAAAGATACTCTATGAGAAAACTCTACTGCTTTTTACCTGTTATAAAGAATTACTCTGCTCTTTGCTGTACTCATATACCTGACAACGGAATTTAAAGGAGGAATAGTTTATTTTGTTCACAGTTTCAGGAGAGATGGTCCATTGCAGAAAGAAGGACATGACTATAGAGCAATTCCATAATGCTGGGAGCATAAAATTTCTTAGTCGCATCTTAGTACCTCAAGTAGAGAAAAAGGAATTTTGGTACTCAGATAGCTTCTCCTTTTCCACTTTTTATTCAGTCTAGGAATTAAAGCCTATGAGATAATTATTCACACGTTCATACTGGGTCTTCACTCCTGAATTAATACCTTGTGAAAAAGCACTCTTTGAAGCCATAGGTATTAGTTAATCCAGTTAAGTTGTGACACATCACAACTACTGTGTTCCATCCATGATTCTCAGTGTACCTGAAATTGACCAACCATATTGTGATGATAGTTTAACTATTTAGCTGGTACCAGTAACCAAAGTTTACTTTGACAAATTCATGCCTGCCAAAGTGTAAGAAGGCAGAAGAAATGAGGATGTCCTTCTGTGCCTCACACAATTGTGTAGATGTTATTATGATGGGTGTGTAGATTCCAAAATGGAACCAGCTGTGAAAAACCAAAGGGCTAGAGGACTGCCTACTACCATACGAATAAATAGATTTTGAGAAATAGAAGACTAATTTGAAGTTCAAATGATAAAAGGACAATGCCAGCGGACATGCCAAAATGGAATGGGAAAAATCCACAGGCCTCAACCCTACACAAAGATCTATAGAGAACTGAAGAAATCTGTGAGTGGGAGAGGTGATCTTCTCCAGGAAAGAGGACATTAACTGGTTGGCCAGTGACAAGTGGTCAGCCATGAAATTATACATACAAGTAACATTATAAAGACTGTTTATGTTATATTTAAGGATGTATATGTATAGACATAAATGTATACAATAACAATTATTAAAAAAAAGAAGCCACAAATTTGAAGGAGAATCAGAAGGGGTATGTGGGAGGGTTTGAAGAGAGGAGAGGGAAGGAAGAAATATTGTAATTATTTTATAATGTCAAAAATTAAAAAAAAAGAAAGAAATCTTTTTAAAATCAGGCAGGTCAGTCTCTAAGATAGCTGACCACTCATCATATATATTCTAGCAACCATATCTGTAACTTGACAATTTTTCATTTTTAAAATCAAATAAGGCATCTAATGATATACAAAGTTTTAGGTCATGCTGTGACTTTATGTTCTAAAGAGAACACATATTTTCATCTTGCTAATAAACAATGTGAGTTTCTAAAGAAAATAAACTGCTGGTCAAGTACTCCACATGCAGTGAGCAGTAGAGACAGTCCAGAATTGAGAACTTCAGATATCTCTTTACTCAGAAGAAAGGCCAGAAGAGAGAGTTGAAGGATGTTGTTTACCACATTAATCATTCTGAAGCTAATGTGAGTAAACATTTAAATACATTTAATTGAAATTAAAGACTTAATAATAATTTATCATAAAGCTATTCATTTAAATATTTAAATGGCATACCAGCACACAGTTTTAGAATGTTTATCTTCTCTTCTTCATACATGATTCTAAACTTAAATTCCTCTGATTCATTGAGACAGAATTTTAGATTGGGTAGACCATGAGAAAGCCCATGCTCACAATTTATTGTTTGTCTTTAACAGTATACTTGTTACCTTTATGTTAACTTGACACAAGCTAGAGTTATCACGGAGGAGGGAACCCCAGTTAAGAAAATGCCTCCGTAACATCAGGTTGTAGGCAAGCCTTTAGTGCATTTTCTTAACTTATGGCCAGGAACCAGGGACCAGGCCTTAAGAATGGTGCTATCCCTGGGATGGTGGTCCTGGGTTCTATAAAAAAACAGGCTAAACAAACCACAAGAGCAAGGCAGTAAGCAACACTCCTCTGTGTTCTCTGTATCAGCTACGGCCTTCATGTCCCTGCCTTGTTTGCATTCCTGCCTTGATTTCCTTTGATGATGAACTATGATGTAGAATTGCAAGCCAAATGAACCCTTTCCTCCCCAAGTTGCTTTGGTTTTGGTGTTTAATCACAGCAGTAATAAACCTAACTAAGAAAAACAGTATCTGTCTTTTGTCCTTTTTTACTTATTCTTTGGAAGGCAAATCATGTCCCTCTTTTGGGATGTATCTTACTCTGTTTGAAAAAAAAAAAAAAAGGGAGTGAGAGGAAGCACTGATCCTGAAGTTGCTCACAGTGAGGTTCACCAATCAGCACTGAAAAAAAATCTATATTTTATTTCCATTATATTTGGAAAACTGACATGGACCCCAGGGGTAGCCAAGTGGCCAGCTGTGCTTAGAAATGCCTGAAGCCATTGCAGTCCACGCTCCACTGTCCAAGGCTCCCAAAATGAAACACTTTGAACACTCATTCAAAGGTGTGAAAGCATGGAAGTGTCACAATGACTGGTCACACCAGCACTTCTCATTTTTTTTTCACTGCTTTCTGCTTTCCTGGTCAGCTTTTTGTGCTCTTTGTCCCTTGTTTCTGACAGTTCCTCAAATGTCTGCCTAAAGAGCTGTGGAAGCCGGGGAGAAAGAACCATAGCG
>CABHPP010051448.1:0-14732 GCA_902168425.1 Peromyscus attwateri
ATTTCTAGTTTTAAGTTGCAATGACTTAAAATCTGTTACAAGTGAAATATGCCATTTTGGTCTATTCCAATATTGCCTAGCCCATTTCAGCCCCAGGAGACTTGACTTTTTCTCATCTTTATCTCCCACTATAAGAGTAAGCTCAATAAAAAAGAGGGAGAATTAAAATGAGCTGACCAG
Organism: Peromyscus attwateri; assembly: GCA_902168425.1. Classification (NCBI taxonomy): domain Eukaryota; kingdom Metazoa; phylum Chordata; class Mammalia; order Rodentia; family Cricetidae; genus Peromyscus; species Peromyscus attwateri. The sequence goes on from CABHPP010051448.1 coordinate 181, forward strand.
TGATGTACTTTCTTCAGGAGAGGAAAATGAATGCTGGATTATACAGACAACTTTCCTAGGTTCACCCAAACATAGACAACAAGGAGATTCTAAAGTCAATCTACCCTGGAAACTGAGGATGACTTATACATCTATAAAGAGGAGTGGTCCTGGAGCTGTCAAACTAATAGATTAACAGCTTTTAAACTGATAGCATGAAATGTAGTTCAGTAGCCTGAAACACCTTTTTTTTTTTTTTTTTTTTTTACTGGAGCTGAGGACCGAACCCAGGGCCTTGCACTTGCTAGGCAAGCGCTGTACCGCTGAGCTAAATCCCCAACCCGAAACACCTTTTCTAAAGGATGCAAAGTACTGCACTGTATTATGAAGTACGTCATACAGACCTAAAGTTTGATCTGAAAGAGCACCTTTTCTCTCAACCATTACAAAACACAAATGCAGCTTCCCAAGCAAAGGTGGAAGTGAGGGAATGATGAAAGAATTAGCTGCATCTGAACCATAAGACACAGGCTGTGAAGTGTGGCTAGTAGACAGCAAACATGCTTTAAGTTCTAATTTCACAACCAGGTTTTATCTCTTAATGAAAAACTAACATAATATAAAATGCTTTGCCAGTATGAACTATATGATGGAAGTCTGGTTTTGTTTGTTTTAATTTCCTTAAGAAACATTAGGGGAAAACAAAACATTAAAATTAACAGCTTTTATTCTTTCTTTCAGTTACTAGAAATTATATAGTTAACTGTGGTGTGGAGCTTACATTCGTGATTTACATAGTTTATGTATCAGACAACCAATGGGACTTCAGGCAAAAACAAAGTGTAATAGGTAAATGGATCAATGTACAAGAAGAAGACATATGAGGCTGGAGCTGGAGTGCCAGGGAAAGAGTCTAAGAGCTGAAATAGACATAGCTGTAGTTACAGTCCCACATCTAGGTCCCCAGTGAGTCTGAATAAAGCCGGTATCCTGAACTATCATGCTGCTGTCTCTAAGTAGTGGCCAGTATCTCAGCTGTCAACCTTTTGCCCTCACTCAAGTATTCATATTTACTTTTTATTTAGGCTGACAAGTCTGGTGTTGAGATATTTTTTTCTCCATCATTACAGCAGGATTCTTATCACTGATGAAGGTCTGAGACATGAAGAAATATGTCTAGTGTATATTTTCCACAGTGCATGGTCCTACAATGAATAACCCAAACTTTGAGCAATATTGAAGAGAGGTGTTGGGATTCAATCACCTTTTCAGAGTGGATGTCTTTCTGAATTTTCTCAGTATTATGACTTACATCACTCTGTCTGATATATCCCATAATTTCAAGTCAGAAAATCTTTGCCATTGTTCTGAGCAAGGAGGGTTTTGATCACCTGGGAAAGAGGCAATCAAATATATTTTTTCCTTGATTTCATTAACTAATCCACAATTCTTTTAAAGGTAGTGTCATGTTCTCTTTTTCCTACTTTACTCCTGTGTCTCTCCTGGCAAGCCCTTAACTAAACAGATTCCCAAGCATCCAGTTTCTTATCTCCCATATTAAACACTACAGCTTCCAGAAGGAGATGATCCTATTTCTGTTCAATACATTGTTTAGAGCTTATTACACCCTACTTTGAGGTTTAGTTGCTGCAACTGTATCCTCCATTGTCAGGAAGATAAATTAAGTACGTTCATTGAAGCAGTAGTGCTAACTTACTGGTAATCATCACATAACTATGTAAATAAGGAAGAGAAGGGGAAGGAAACAAGTGGGAGTCATATAGAGGTAACTGCAGTGTTCATATAATAGATTGTATATTTATCATCTTATGTCTGTAAGCAGTAAATACAATTTCAACAAGAATGTCTGAGAGAGGGCATAAGAATGTGTGAGAGAAAAATTGTCACACAAGCTACGCTGAAGAACCTACGTGGACAGCTGTGCTTTTCTGTGATAAGTGAGAACATGCATGTCCTGAATTTGCGAGAAAATGTCTGTTGGAATTAACATTTAATGGATAGAACCTAATGTGTCCTTTTTATTTATTAGTGTCCACAACGTAATGAAAATGCAGCTCAAAATTACCTTTCCTTATAAAATATATGTGGCTATACTTTATGATCATAGAATTTATTTCCTATGATTACCAAAATATTTACAGACGACTTTTACTGACAGTGTTTACAAGTATTATTCTGTCAACCCTTATAGTATTTTAATTTGAAGGAAGTTCATAGAGTAAATTTTACTGTGTCTATTTCAGATATTTAACACAATATTAGAAAATGCAAAAGGCAGTAAAAACTATCACTGTCTTGACACAGTGAAACACAGCAATCATCTCAAACAGTTTGCTTTTGATGTGAACAAGTGCTACTAAATCTATTTACCTGGTAAAAATAAATCCCAAGTATATAATTTTAATTCTTTCCTTTACATATGATTTCTTCCTGATCTTTAGTTTTCTGCATATTAAATAAACATTCAATTCCTTCTATTCCATCTTTTTTCCCCTGAACATGGTCTCAAAGCTATCAAACTCAATCTACTCAGGAAGAAAGAATATAGCAAAAGAGCTGACTTCAGACACATAGATGTGGGTTCAGTAGGAACAGCAAAGAACTGAATTCACTAAGGAGAGAGTTATTCCAATGATTTTTGATAAATAAGTAAGTGCTTACATTTAAACTGAAAGAAAAAAATCCCAGATAGAGAATTGGAACTAAGAAAAATTCAAGAAGAGTTGGAGGAAAGTCTAATTCAAGAATAGGACAAGTAATTCAGTGTAATTAGAACTTAGGGCATGAAGATATTAGTATGCCAGAGGTGATGGTTGGGAAACTGGAAAGGATCATGTTACTGTGAGACTCTTCTGTAGACATTGGAAGACACTAAAGATATTTGAATACTATTGTGTATGATCAGCTTTGAATCTGAGTAAAAGCATCCCTAGGTACTTCCTGTGAATATAAGATTGCTTCCTACATGTGCTACCTTGTAATTTATATTTAAATACCCTTAACAAATAGGACTTCTTTCCTTCAGCTGCTCTCTTCCTGAAGTACCTAGTATAAATCACAAACAAATTAGGAACTTATTTGCCACTATATAAAAATCAGAGAATATTATTGGTTCATGTTTTCTGCAACCTACTGTGTTTTGTCACAATCTTGACCTACATTAAGAAACCAGTAATATTTTTAATAGTTACACAGTAGTTTTTATGCTCTGATTCCCAGTCATTCTGAATGTAAGAGATAATGGGACTTGAATGATTACACTAAGAAAAGGTATCAAAGTACAGCAGACTCACTGTACTTACTTACTGTACTTGGTGCTTCTAACAGGTTCCCTGGATTCTTAAACAATTCCTCAATCATGATATATATTCAAAATGAACCAATGAAATGCTGCTAGATTTAAATTGCTATAAAAATGCAGCAACCAATTGCCATGGAAAGGAATTGATTTTGAGACTTTACTAATACAATATGTCAGCCAAGGAGGGAAGAAAATTTTAGTGCAGCCCCTTCAAATTCCAAGCAATGTACAATCAGATTTTAGAGCAAGAATCAAAGCCTAGATACACAATAGACTTTAAGTACATTTTAACTGACCCTTAACAAAAATCCAAATGTTATTCTACACAGATGGTGGACAGCAATATTCTTGTACTGCCAAAAATATGTGCAGACTGGGAGAACTCAATGACTTATTAAAATTGTTCTTTTACTGTCACCTTTCATGAGTGATTCAAGACATTTCAAAGTGAATGGAAAACTTTCAACGACTTATCAGAGAGTGGGTAATGAATATAGGCTTCTGGTACTTTGACAGAATGTATTCTTATGTAGAATAAGATTTCAAGTTAGATTAAAACGCAGACTCAAATACAGAGAAACTGAAACCAGTAACAGACTTTATCATCTGAGCTCTGAGGGACAAAAAAACAAAAAAAATATTCCAGTTCGGCACATTGGGCTTAGGGCCAGTCCAGTCCATCTCATCCTGTTCTTCATGGGAGAATGCATTTACTCCCAGGAAGGCCATGACTAAAAAAATCTCACTATGCAACTCTGGCTAAATACAGATATTTTTGACCCATAGGGATGAGTTCTTGGGTCTTTCAAGTTGAATGACTTGTTTTTCACACTTTCATTGACTGAATTATTTTAAATGATGTAGGTAATATTTGGAAGTCCCCTTCCCTTCATGTTTTCTTAACTAACTCAGTGTACTTTGGAGCCAGATGGCAGTGACTGCTGCTGATGTTGATAATTTAAATAAGTAAAAATAAGAGGTCAGACAAATTTTCAAATAGTCTCTCTGAAGTGAAATACTACTTGAATTCCCTATTTTTCTTTTCCACTATTTTATTTAAACATGATAAGTTTCAAATACTTGACTCGTATGTCTCTAATTCATTTATAGCTACATCAGTATATTTTTAAGTGCTCCTTAGTAACAATATACATTAGGAATATTTGTGAAGGTAGGTTCCTGCCTGGTTTGGGAAAGTGAAAAGTTGTACTTAATTGAGGAAATGTCTGGAAAGTCAACTTTAAAAATACCCTTAAACTACACAGAGGGTAAATACATTGTTTCAGAAAAATCCATTTCCCCAATGAGCATCATTATAATACAGAGTTTTATAATACACAACATATACATCTCATTCACTTCTGACAAAAAAAAGAAGAACATAAAATAAAATAATGACAAGAATCTGAAGAGAATTAGATATTGAGATGGTGGAGCTAACTATGAACATGGTATCAACAACAAGCTGAAAAATATTCTTGTTGCAAGATAATTGGTCATGAATTCTGAATACACACAGGACACATTAAGATTTAAGGAGCCTTTGTACTAATCAGGAAGCTGTTGCAGTCAGTATTAGCATGAATAAGCTACCTGAATTTGTTAGTGGAGTTAGGTTTAAATTCTGTAACATATAAGCCTTGAATGTCAGTTATTATCACAAGAAGAGTTTTGTGGTTTGATAAAATTACTGAGCTCATTCTTACCATTTAGTGAATTAGAAGAAAATAAACTTTTAAAGTGAATTTAAATTTATCAGTGTGGTGGAAATGTAACTTTTTACATTGCATAATTTCATTTCAACTCACATTTCTTTTTAATTTTTACATTTCACATGTTGCTATTTTTATAATTATTAATATGTGTGTGTGATTGTCAGTATGAGCATGTTACAACATTTGTGTGGAGATCAGAGGACAACTTTGGGGTTTGGAGTTTTGCCTTCAGTTTTGTTGAGGCAGGGTTTCTCTAGCAGTTCCTGTGATTCTGCATACTCCAGAACAGCTGGCCCACAAGCCTATAGGTGGTTCCCTTCTCTCCATATCCTTTCTTGCTGTAGTAATGCTGGGATTTCACATGTGAAATACTGCGTCTTGCTTTTTGTTAGTTCTGGGGATCTAAGTCAGGTAATCAGTCTTATGCAACAGTTGCTTTTGCCCTCTGAGCTATCTTACCAGCCCAAACTCCTATTTCTTCCCAAAAGGGTAAGTTTCATGGTATATTAGTCATCAAAGTTCTTAAGAGAAATGGAGTCAATCTGGGGGGTCTATGTTTATAATAAGGATATTATTGAAAGGACTATATTGCTGTGATTGAGGAGTCAAACAGATCCCTGACACTCAGGAAGACAGTAAAAAGAGAATCTAATCTTATTAGTGTATTTTTTTCACTTAAACATTTAAGAAAATGACTGATTTCCTACTTCATTAACCTCTTGGCTTTTTTTTTTCTACTCAAGAGAACTGTTCAGTGAGACTCTCAAATCTCTCACTGGATGGAGGCATGTTTGGTGATAGGAACCAATCAACTTCTTTTTTAATTTTTGATATTTTTAGTTATTTTTTGGCTTGATTATCCAATAGCCTAATCAACCCTATTATGAAGGAGAAAGAGAATCCATACCATCCCTACAAATGCAGGTTCTAGATGCTGGATCTCATTTCCATTCAGAAAAATCTTTCTTTCGTTCTCTCTGTCTCCCTGCATCACAACCCATGTGTTTATGTGTGTCTGTTTTCGATAACACTTGGCTGAGTTCTTGCTTTTTCTGCTGTTTCATTCTTTAATTTGGTAAAGAATCTATTACTGCAGTTACAGAGGACCTCTCCATTATGGTATCACAATGATGCAATTGAACTAGTCCAAATCTTCCTTAAGCTCAGAAGAAGCAATGCAGTTCTGATTTAAAGTGTAGCAAGCAGAGTCTTGGAAAGCCAATGGAACAAATGAAGCTAGAGGAATTATGGTGGGGACCTCTTGCTTAAAGAGCTAAATCACCGGGCAGTGGTGGCACACTCCTTTAATCCCAGCACTCAGGAGGCAGAGGCAGGCGGATCTTAGTGAGTTTGAGGCCAGCCTAGTCTACGGAGAGAGAGATCCAGGAAAGGCGCAAAGCTACACAAAGAAACCTTGTCTCGAAAAAAAGAGCGAAGCCATTTGTTTTATGCAGTCTATAAACTGGTAAGACCTACCTACACTGTAGTTGGTAATTTCCTTATTCAATTTTCATTTGCTTCTTTGTTCATCTCGTGTAAAAGAAGCATTACGTATAACGTTTGCATGACCTCAACAATGAAGATGAGCAACATTAATCTACTATTTCTCTACAGTGCTGAGCAGACAAAATATTTGATGAATCTTAATTCTACTTGTTCAGATTTAGTAAAACTCTGAAAAAGTATCACAAACAAACACTTCTCCCTTAGAGCGTGACACAGACTCTTGTGTCCTCCAGTCAACAGAGTGTATTTAATTGACTAAATGGCTGTGTATTGCTCATTTTAGGCATCAAAGTAACAATAAAATATCCCTGTTTCTCATCTAACTGTGGAAGATTGTTAAACCTTGATTTCTGGAAGGATGGATTTAAACCCCTGTCTTCAAAATAAAGGTGTTTCCTTTATAACCTCACCCGGGATTTGCACACTTGTAGATTATGTAATAACTTCCAGCTGAATTATTCTTTCCCCCCTTTGTGGAACTCATTTGACTAAACTCTGAGTCTCAGAGTTGGAAAACCAGAAAATAAGAATTTGACTGTTGACATAACCTTTGACTTACAGCTCTGAGTCCTGCCTTCATTGTATTCATATATTGTTACTCTACCAACAGTCCCTTATTTTTATGAGAAAAATGCCATTCTAGAACAAGGCTTGACATTCAGCATATGATACTCCTTTCTGGACCAATTTTTTCCATGTTATTTAGAAGGAGATATTATGTTGAAACATATATATTATGAATTAAACTGCCCTTTTCCTGATCCAGTCACCACTACTTTGACACATAGAAATTCTGCCACTTGGGATAATAAGAAAAATGCCAAACTCATGGTGTTGATGTAAGTTCAAATGATACATTTAGCCATAGATTGGCTTTTATGACTTAGGATATTAAATACTAATGTTGCTTAGTAAAAATCACATATTATATTATTTTCTGTTGTTTTATTGTATTTAAAACAGATATTTGATGTAAAATGAGCAAATAAAATTGAAATCAAGAATCTAAACGAAATGGAACCTATTAAAAAGGTTTTGTTTAGTTCCTTCTTTCACCCATCCTCTCTCTCATGTTAATGGGAAATTTTAACGAGTTGGTTTTGGAAAAATCATTTTGCCTTTTATGATATGAACACTTCATTATTTATATCATACACCACAGTCTTTCCTATCAAAAAATCACTTTCATGTTTAAAATGTAAGTCATATTTGTTTAAAGATAAACCCATTAATAGATCTTAAAAATTAAAAACATAAATATTTTGACATCAAACTTAAGAATAGCCTTTAGGATATTCTTAAACACATAATGGGTCAGATCTCTATCTATTGTGTCCTTTCCTTTTTCTCCTCACAGACCAAGGTGAACATATGGCACCTCCTTCTTTTGTAATAATAAAAAAGAACCTACTGGTCATGTCAATAATTATAGACTTAGACATTCTACATAATTCTGTCAAACATGGAAAATATTTTTATTTGTAAAAATAACATCTTAATTTTAAGCGTTTCCCACTTAGTACATAAAAAAGTAATACATTTCAGGTATTATGCTCAAAAGTAGGGGTTTACTCATAGATCAGCTTTCAGCCTCAATGACCTATGATTCAGAGAAGAAAGCAAGCATAAGAGAAAATATGCTGCATAGATTGTAAATGTAGCTCCAAATACATCCATCTTTATGTGTGCAGATGGAGGGATAAGCAATCAGGAAGAATACTGCAGCTTCATTTGTGTAAAATGGATCAGGAGCTTAAGTCCATTGATGTCCTTGATTTTTTCTTCATTAAGAAATTTTTTTATTCATTTATATACCAACCACAGATTCCTCCAAAAAGGTAAGGCCTCCTGTGGTGATATTTTATTTGTACGTTAATAAATAAAGTTTGCCTGGAGATCAGAGGACATAGATAGCCAGCCATAAACAAAAGTCAGGCAGTGGTAGTAGCACATGTCCTTAATCCGATCACAGGGTAAGCAGAGTCTCTGTGCATTCAAGGACACAGCCAAGTGTGGTGACACACGCCTTTAATCCCAGTACCAACCACAGAGATCTGGAGGTCTGTTAAGACAGGCAGTGGTGAGGAAGTGAGGTGGCTGGGCTGAGAGCCAATGAGAAGGCAGAACAGCAAGGCAATAAATGCGCAGGTTAGGCAGGAAGAAGCTTGGTGGTGTGGTGAACTAAGGTTAGTTGGTGACTATTCCTATTTCTCTGATCTCTACAGTTTTCACCCCTGTATTTGGCTCTGTGTTTCTTATTTAATAAGACTGTTTAGAAATTTGTCTACAGAGATTGGTCTGTAATTCTTTGTTGCATCTTCATTTAGTTTGGGTATCAGGGTAACTGTAGCCTCATAAAAAGAGTTTGGCAATGTTCCTTCTGTTTCTATTGTGTGGAACAATTTGAAGAGTATTGGTATTAGCTCTTCTTTGAAATTCTGGTAGAATTCTGTGCTGAAACCAACTGTTCCTGGGCTTTTGTGGTTGGGAGACTTTTAATGAGAATTTCTATTTCCTTAAGGGTTATAGGTCTATTTAAATTGTTTATCTGGTCTTCTGCATAAGCAAGACAGTTGTGTAGATTGGTGTGTTTAAGGGGTCCCTGGCAGTGGGATCAAGATCTATCCCTGGTGCATGAGCTGGCTTTTTGGAGACCATTACCTATGGTGGGACACCTTGCACAACCTTGATGTGGGGATGGGGGGGGTGGGTTGGGGGTTAGACCTGCCTCAACTGAATGTACCAGGCTTTGCTGACTCCCCATGGGAGGCTGTAGATGAATTTCTAAACAGTCTTATTAAATAAGAAACACAGAGTCAAATACAGGGGTGAAAACTGTAGAGATCAGAGAAATAGGAATAGCCACCAACTAACCTTAGCTCACCACACCACCAAGCTTCCCAAGAGAACCAGCTTCTTCCTGCCTAACCTGTGCCTTTATTGCCTTGCTGTTCTGCCTTCTCATTGGCTTTCAGCCCAGCCACCTCACTTTCTCACCACTGCCTGTCTTAACAGACCTCCAGATCTCTGTGGTTGGTACTGGGATTAAAGATGTGTGTCACCGCACTGGGCTGTGTCCTTGAATGCACAAAGACTCTGCCTGTGATCAGATTAAGGACATGTGCTACTACCACTGCCTGACTTTTGTTTATGGCTGGCTATCTATGTCCTCTGATCTCCAGGCAAACTTTATTTATTAACATACAAATAAAATACCACCACATTTGAGCACAAATAAAATATCACCACAAATCTTCCTCATGAATATTGATGCAAAAATACTCAATAAAATACTGGCAAACTGAATATCCTTGATTTTCACTAAACTCTAGGTAACTTCCAAGGAACTTTCCCAATGGTTCAGCTCTCATCTTCTAAGCACCACATCCTTCCTCACATCCTAGTGTTTTAATTGCTCTTGTTTTGGCTGCTGGAAATGATTGTGACCCACTTCTGTACAATGATTCCCCTGCCTTTCCTAAGTATTAGGTGGATGAGTTGACATCATCTGTATCTCAGGGACTTAAACTTCAGCATTGCCCACATTGCATCAAATTGTTTCTTCACTTTAAATTTATGTCACTTTGGGCGTCAATATTTATTTTATTCTTCATGAACATGTGTGAAAAGTTTGAATATAAAGCCACATGTCACTCATAGAAAATGTACATCTATACTCGATCTATGTACCTATCTAACTACCTACAAGGAGTGTTTTCAAGTATGGAACATTGTACAGTTATACTTGTTGTATGTATGTCTGCAGATAAGTAAACAAGCATTTTTAATCAATACAATTTGATAGAAACAAAATGCAAGTTGACTTGAGGGTTTTGTCTTTCTTTATAGTCTAGGTTGGCATCTCGCTCATGGCAAATCTCCTGCCTCAGCTTCCTGAGTGCTGGTGTGAAAAATGAAATATCACGATCTATTTTTAACATGAAAGTGCCTTGTCTGGTACTTTTGACAACCTTTCATTCAAGTAAAAAAAAATGAGGCCAAAAATGTACAGTCAGTTTGTTAGATTTCTAACCTCGTTCATTAAGAAGGGGTGAGAGTATAAAATTTAGAGGATATACAGGAAAGAATATGTTTCTCTGAATACTCAGCCAATGAGGCAGAGGAGGAAGAAAGAAATGTAAGCTTCAGTCTGTCAAATGGATGTTTCATGTTCAATCAGCACACCTGTCACTTTGTGTGGGTTGGCCTTCTGACTTTACAAAATCATAGATACACAGTCCTGCATTCCCCATCCTGACTCACTGATACTGGTTATTAGGAAGTGGGGATCCCTTTCCTCACTCTCTGCATAAAGGCATGACTCACTTCTCTTAATTCAGGATTGTTTGGTTAAATGGACATCTATAATTATATATATTATAATTATATATATATATATATATATATATGTCTATGTGTTTTTCCTTTCTTTCTATGGATTCACCCTTTCCATCACAGACATCAAAAATACTATTAGATTTATGAACTATTGGAGTTTTTAGAAACTAAAGACTATTTATTTGAGAACCGGTTCTTTAAGTAAAAATCTTTATGTTTAAGTTCTTAGATTTTGCAAGTATTGAGAAGGTGTAGTAGTTTAGTTAGTCTTCAGAAGCAATCTACAATTTCATGATTTCAATGGCAAATATGTAAGAGTCTGCTTGATGTGACAGATTTCCCATTACTTTTTTTAAGAGAATGGTTCTTCAGATAGCATTGTACTTCCAGAAGACACTTAACCTCAGTCTTTTTTATCCACTTCCATCTCTCCCTTCTCTTTTCTTCCCCAACTCTGTCTTTTCTCCACCTACTTTATACATTAGCTGATGAGCCCAATTACATTCCACTGATAATTTGTTTTAGAGATATCAGTTAGTATCTTTTAGCCTGGACTACCTGACACCACTTCACTCTAGTACTGAGGATCACACACAGAATAGTCTCAGTTAATCATTTGGTTTACAAATCTCTCCAAATAAGATTGAGCATAGAACGATGCCATTGAGTGGACTGAAATATTGGTATATCTCTTTTTACATTTTCATACATCTATGACATTGTTAAATACCAGGAAACAGAGCTTTCAGAAAAACTATGAGAACAGACTTACGTGGTTATTTATATAAGGTCTCACTGTATAGTCCTGCAGTCTTGAAACATACAGTACCTCCCAGACTGGCTCAAACTTTCTTTTTCTTAGCCTATCGAGTGCTAGCATGACAGGATCACGCCACTATAACAGTCTTTTATCTTTAAAAGTCAAAAGCTTGATACCAAAACTTCATCAAATTAGATATAAAGTTTTATGAGCATTAGTGAAAACTATAATAAGAATGTTCAAAGGGATAAGTAATGGGAGTGAACTACAGTAGGATGGTAGCAATAGATGCTTTTCGCAAATAATTGTATACTATTTGCCTAACTTGTTATATTCCTTCTTACTTAGTCATTGACCACCATACTCATGGAAGTAAAAACGTTTTTTCATGAGTAAAATCTTTTAATACATAATCTTAATTTCAATAGAAATATACATATAGTAGTTAATGTTGCAATAAGAATGTTTGCTGTATAAATTTCTTTAGATTGTCATTCAGTGATATTGCTTTAAAATGTCTATAACTAGGAGACATTCAGAACAGAAAATTCTTGAATAGTGTCACTTTCTTTTAAGTGGTTATTATGAAAGAATATTAGTTTGAGTTGGTTTTGTTACTGCAGAACAGGATACTGAGAAGTGAGTCAAAATTGTAAAAGGATGAACAATCATTTGGTATAAAACAAATATATCAACTTAGAGAAAAAATCAAATGATAACTTGAAGAGGAATTTAAAATATGATCCAGGTAGCATGGGACAGGAATTCCTTTTCTCTTCTTTTCTTTTCCTTTCTTTCCTTTTCTTTTGTAAATTCGCCTGTCTCTAGTGATATCCAAACTCTAGACTGTAAAATCATAAAATCCTCCTTTAAAATGCAAAAATGAAGGGCAGCTGTGTCTATAGACAGTGCCTTTTTCCTTTGCATTTGCAGGATGCTTTCCCCTAGACAGTATGTGTTCACAACTGAATTATGACTTTGGCTGCTGGTCAGACCTTGTTGAATCACAGAAGATAAATTGACAAATATGCTAAAGTTAAGACTCATAATTCTACTGAAGCGCATAATTCTTCAAAGTGCATCTTGCAAAAGAAATTTGGATAAGCAATAAAAAATGGGGAAAACTGACAAAAATGCCCCTCATTCCATTTTGTCTTGTTTCTTAGAGTTTTGTCTAGCAAATGTGTTTTTGCATTCTTCGAATTTATGCTCTTTGAAGCCAGTGTAGAAAATGTCTAGATTGCTCAATTTGATGTTTTATCATCTTTCAAAACTCTTATGCTTTTTAAAAACAAAGACCGCTTTATATTTTAAGGTAGCACTTTTGACTTAGAGTCTATAGCGGGAATTGTTAGTGTGTCTCATAGAATCACACATGTATGGAAGTGTGTGCATTGAATATACTTCATACACTTGATAAAACTATGTTTAGTGTCTATTTTGTTGTCTAGATTATAAACTCTATTTGGAAGCAGCTGGATTTTGGTGTTTGCTTTTGTATTACCAGTGTCAAACATGATCACCATGTGCTTAAGCAAATAACCAATTTGGGTATTAGCTACAATCATAAATAGTATTTGTTCAGTACCTCCCCTGTAGCTGGTACTGTAATTGACAGGTGAGAACAGTGAGAACAAACAATAGGAAAGTGAATTTCTACTTGTTGAAGTATTGTTATATGCTGAGGATTATTTCAGATGCTTCAGAGGCACTGCCTCATTTAATTTACACAATGAATAAAAGATTGGATGCACCAGTTTTTTATTTTAAAATTATAGATAAAAATGTTAAAGTCAATATAGGATAAACAATGTTCTTAATCACAGAGCTTATAAGAATTGAATTAGAATGTTACATAATATATATATATATATATATATATATAATTTCAGTCAGTGTTTCTAATGAGTATATGAGTTGGAGATTATTACACAATTATTTTAGAAGTGATAAAGCTGAAGCCCACAGAATCACAGTACATTGATTTTCTTTATTAAAGAAAGAGATGGGGGGGAAGAGTTTTGCAAATTGTCATCAAATTTAATGTTTATTTTTTTTCTTGCAATAAGGATTCATTGAACACTTAAAGAGAGTTCTAAGATACAGCCTATTCCCAAAGAGTTTAGAATGTCACAAGAGGTAAAATATACAAAACCCACTTAAACATGAAGTCACAGGCTGTCAAGCTATATATAATACACATGGGACTTCTGATAGGGAAGATAGGAGTCATTAACAGACTTTGAAAGAGATTGTTTTCAAACTTTCCTTGAAGCAAGGTGAATATAAGTGGAACAGGATAGTGAAAACAGTGAGTCACAGACCCAAAGAGTCAGGATGAAAAAAAAATACTTTGTAAAGGGAAGAGAATGGACATAGCTGTGCCCAGAAATATAGTCTTCAGGAATCTACAAGAAATAATTTCTCAAAGAGCTTTCTTAACATTTTTTAAAGTAAGTAATACCACTAGACATAGTGAGATAACTAACTTTGATAAAGCATTTTCTACCCATACATTATAAAAATGGTACTAATGATAGAATGCATGGAAAAAAATGAACATTTTTCAAGTTCTTTGTAAATCATAAAGGGATAGAAGAAACTGATTAAGAATTTCCTGATGGGACATGTGCTTTGCAGACAGTCCCATGGGATGGGAGCTGGGAATAAAATGAGAGGTACCCCAGCAAAGAAGGCTCATCACCGGCAGAATTTCTGACCACTGAGACAACCAATGAAGTTGTTATTGGTTGGACAGTAACTCACTGGCTGAAAAACAACAACAAAAATGTGGTGGTAGCACATGCCTTTAATCCCAGCACTCAGGAGGCAAAGCCAGGTGGATGTGTGAAGTCAAGGCTAGTATGTTGTACAGAGTAAGTTCCAGGACAACCAGGGCTGCACAGAGAAATCCTGTCTCAAAAAAAAAAAA
>CABHPP010051494.1:0-13666 GCA_902168425.1 Peromyscus attwateri
TAGGAGTCAGGTGTTGTTTCTTTTGGCCTTAGATGCTTGGTAGGTATTTTAGATAAATACACTGTTAGGAGTTCTTGGATTCACACATAGCATTACAAGAAAATCACTGTAGGAACCAGCTAATATAGATACAAAAGTTACAATATCACCAAGACTTCTTAAGCCATGGCTTGACTTTTGGAAAAATTCCTGACTTTTCCAAGTAGTAGCTTTTGTGATAGTAGCTGAATTCCATCACGTTTTCCTGCAGCTTACAGCAGTTCTGTAGACCAGGCTGGCCTCGAACTCATAGAGATCTGTCTGGCTCTGCCTCCCGAGTGCTGGGATTAAAGGCATGCACCATCACTACCTGGTCCCAATTCTTTTTTAAATAGTTATATTTTTATTCATAAAATTATTTTCATACAATAAATTTTGATCAAGGTTTTTCCTCCCCAGTTCCTCACAGATGATCTCCCTTTTTTCCCACACAACCAACTTATATTCTTTTTCATCTCTGTGTTATAAAAAAGAAACAAACAAAAACAAAGAAAACAAGAATGCATACCCCATACTGTTATTTATTAAGCGGCGCAATGTTATTCATTAAGCGGCACTGTTTACCATGTGAGAAAAGCCATGAGGTACAGAAAAACCCACTATAAGAGGTTATTAAGGGAAGGGAACAGAAAGGGGGCTTAGGCCTATAGAAAGATGGTGCAGGAAGAGAGGGCAGAGGGATGAGTAGGACCTGCTTTTATAGATTCTCCCACACATGCACATATAGGATTACATAGCTATGCCACGCATGTGCATAGATTATGTGATCATGGTATGTGCAAATTACATGATCACACAGCATACCAATTATGTAGGATGTAAGGCCTTGGGATGACTAAGCATTTTGCTGTCACATGCATGGTCATGGGGGATTGGCTAGTAATTCAAACACATACACAAAACACCAAAACAAAAATCAAAACAAAGAAGCAAATGGTTAGAAATGATAATGCAAAAATGCCTAAACAAAGCAAAAGTCTTCCCTCAAACCATTTGCAAAGAAAGTCCTTAGAACATCCTGGTTAGGTAGTAACTTCATGTTTCTGCTTCTCTGAATTTTACTTATTTCCATTTTACTCTTATTTGACACTATTGCTGTGGAGACAAGGACAATTCTACATTCTCCAGGTAGGAAAAAATGTTTGAATGAAAACCACCGTAGTAATGAAATTAACATGTTAATTACCATTTTTGTTATTATTAGTGACTGACATTAATAAGTTAAAACTGTATCTATTGATGCTGGAGCTTTCAGACCATGGTGGCAGAAAGATGACGTTAGAGTTGATGATGGCATAGCATCCAGGAAGAAAAAACACAGTTGTGACGACTTTAGCTAATTTTCTTCACTTTTCCCTATTTTCTTTCCAGCCCCTACACTGTGGGATGGCTCCTCCTTCTTTCACATTCATTTCTTCTCCATTATATAGTTTTATATAGACACATTCAGAAGTGATATTTAACAATCCCATAGGAAATTCTCAGCCTAATGGAATTGTCTGGATTAACTGCTATACTGTTTTGCTAGCCATAGCTTGTCTGTTGTCTTTAATGTGGACAATTTTCTAGCACTCTTTTCTTTGAGATTCCAATCCATATATTTTTTGGAATAAAAAGATGAATACCCATTTCTCACAGGTTCCTCACACTTATTCATATGTTGTGATATAATTTGCCATATAAACTAAAGGTTCCCACTTTCTGTACTCTGACAACTATTTTTGTTATTCGTACTTAATAAAATGTCTGAATAATTAAATATGTGACCTTCAAAGCAAAAGATGAAAAGGAGAGATAGTAATCAAATTGTATCATATCTTCAATGAAACAAACTTATGCAAATGAACCATATGTTTATAGTAGGTAGTCAATGATGTAAATACCAACGTCAGAATCAACAACATGCCTTTGTAAGCATATATCATGTTCCTTTTTTCCAAAATTAGTCTATAATAAAATGTTTTTATAACTTTGATATGAGTAATAATGCTGTAATGAACATGAGACTGAAGATGCACTTTTCCTAGTTCTTTTACAGTTTATATATCCATACAATTATTTCTATTTGGTTTATAAACATTTATACACATACTATGCATATACTTTACACATATATATGCACTGTGTTTATATGTGTATTCAACTAATGAATCATGGATTAATGTATTTAAGAACTTTCACACTGATGTGTATAAGAATCATATCAATTTGTATTCCCACCTATATTATACCAATTTTTTTTTATTTCCACTTTACTCTTGTTTGGCACCATTTTGTGAAATCAAGCAAAATTCTACAATTTCCAGGTAGGAAATTAACTACATGTGCTGGTTTTAATGAAAATATTCCACAGAGGCTTATAGAGAGCGGTACAATTAGGAGGCCTGTCCTTATTGAAGTAGGTATGACTTTGCTGGAGGATGTATGTCACCAGGAGTGGGCTTTGAGGTTTCAGAAGCTTAACCTGGGCCCAGGTTCTTTTCTATTGCCTTAGGATCCATATTTAGAACTCTGAGCCCATCTCCAGCATTATGTCTGCCTGTATGCCACCCATTCTTCCTGTCATGATGATAATGGACTAACCCTCTGAACTATTAGCCATGGCAATTAAAGGTTTTCTTTTGTAAAAGTTGTCATGCAAAACATCTTGACCACACAGCTGCCATGACAGGCTTACTGGTAGACAACACCTGGACCCAGGAAAAGGCATAAGCTAACACCACCCAGGAATCCACCCAGGGATGAAGAAGTACCTGACATCCCAAACATTCCAACCACTAGATAAGGTTAGATAAGATGGCCAGATGTCCTTAAGCCTAGCACATACATATTTCTCCATTTTGCTGAGATACCTCTAAACAAATGTAAGCCAATCAGGGTCCTGAACCCTGGAAATCCCTTCACCTCACCATCTGCTATGTAAAACAACCCTACCCTTCCTGGGCTCAGGGCTCTCTGCTCTCACTGCTATATTGGACAGACAGAGAGACCAAGCTTGACTTTGAATAAGGGCTCTTTTTTTACATATGGGATTTGGTCTCCAAGGTGGCCTTCTAGGGGTCCCTGTGATCTGACATAGCATTTAGGGGCTTGTCCTGGGAACTCCCAAGCACACCAGGACCACTGCCCATAGATCCTGAAGCTGGCCAGTATATTTTCTGTGTCTACATTCACGTTTTCTGTTTACTGTACTGACTTTTGTTTATCTTTCTGTTTTGGATATGCTTTTGTAAATGGGCCCAAAATTTGTTATTGGACTTATGGGAGGACTGCAGGCTGGGGAACTGAGAGATATCCCCTTTGGTTAATTTGGATTTGGTTTGGAAGCCAACATCTCAGGTTCACTTGTCTCCAGGTGCCAGGTGTTCTGTTTGTAGTCTTGTGTGTTGTAATTCGGTTTGTTCTCTTCCTGACTTACAAGACTGACATAATGGGACAGACTAAGAGTACTCCTGCCCTCTCCCACAACCTTAATTCTGGATCACTTTCAGGACTTTAGAAATAGGGCAAAGAGAGAAGGACTAGAAACTATTAAAAAGGGTAAACTTAGCATCTTTTGTGAGACTGAATGGCCAATGTTCAGAACCACGTGGACAACAGAGGGAATCTTTGACTCATACATCATTACTAGGACAAGAGACCTGAAATTTGGCAAACCTGAACACCTGGAGCAGATTCCTTCCATAGTTACTTGGGAGGACCTTGTAGCTCACTCTCCCCTTTTGTTAAAACCCTTTATCTCCACAGGACCAATGAACAAGACCATCCTTGCCTTACAGGAAGACAAAAGGCAAGAGAAACCTAAGCCCTCTGACCTTGTGTTGCAAGGGGGTACAGAGGAGCAACTCCTTTTCTCACCTCCCCCTTACCAGCTGCTTCCCCTAATCAGTCAGGTGGCTGGGAGAGCCCATGGGAGTGCAGAGAATTTGGGAAGGCCACCATTCACCAGGGGGCAGGCCCAACAAGAATTGCTCCAAGCAGCTGACTCTGTTACTGTCTCCCTGAGAGCAGTCAGCCCACTGGACAATGAGAGCAATGAACAGACACAGTATTGGCCTTTGCAACGAGTGATCTTTATAACTGGAAAACCTCAGATTTTCAGACAATCTGAGGGCCCTTATTAACCTCTTCAATTCTGTTATATACATTCACCGGCCCCCTTGGGATGATTGCCAACAACTTTTGCAGATTCTGTTTACCATGAAAGAAAAAAGAGAATTCTGATAGAAGCCTGGAAATTTGTTCCCTGACCTGATGAAAACCTGACTGTCAATCCTGCATTAGTAGACCAAGCCTTCCACTTGACACATCCAAATTGGAATTTCAACTTGGCAGAAGGTAAGGAGGCTACAGGTGCACCACCAGGTTATAGTGTGTGGTCTTCTTGCAGCTGCTCATCAACCCATTAATTTGGCCAGTGTCAGTAGTGTACAACAGGAAAAGACAGAGTCTCCATTGGCCTTCTTAGAATGGATTACAGAAGCTTTTAGGGCATAATTTCTTATGGATCCTGATGCCCAGGAGAATAGATTGGCCATGGTCATGTCCTTTGTTAATCATTCCACACCTGACATTAGACACAAATTCAAAAGATAGATGGGCTTGCAGATAGGAGCTGTTTTCAGTCTCTCGGAAAGTGTACAACAACCGAAAAACCCTGGAAGAGAAACATATGAGGGTCATGGCAGCAGAAAATGCAAAGCAGATTTGAAATATGGCAAGAATCCTCCTAGCAGCCACTGCAGGAGATTCAGATGAAAAGAAATACCAACTGAGACTCCTAGCCAGAGGCCAAGGTACAAACTCCCACTCAAGGGAGTACCTCAGGCTGCAGAAAGACCAATGTACTTACTTCAAGGAAGTGGGACATTGGGCTAAAGAATGCCCTAAAAATCCCAGGTACAAGGATTATGATCCAAGGCAAGACTACTGCTATATGCTGGTTGCAGAATTGGGGGACTTCAGTTACTAGGGAAGATGGAGTTTAGTCACTCTCCTGCAGTATGTGGACACTCTCCTGATAGCAGCTGACACTGAAGAAGATTGTAAGGTAAGCACTGGCAATTTGCTTACTGCCTTGGGAAGCATGCAGTTTTGGGCATCAGTTATAAAGGTCCAGATCTGCCAAATTAACATGACTTATCTGGGATATGCCCTCAAAGGGAGTCAGGGTTGGCTCGCCAAAGCCCACAAAGAGACTGTGTTGAAGATACCTGTCTCCATTTCCAGGAGGAAAGTTAGAGAATTCCTTGGGTCAGCTGTCTTCTGATGCCTCTGGGTTCCCAGGTTTGCTGAACTGGCTAAGCCACTGTATGAAGTAACAAAAGAAAACCTGCCCTTTCAATGTACTGAGGCTGAGGACAAGGCCTTCAATAAGATAAAAGAGGCCCTCTCCTTGGCACCTGTGCTGGGATTGCCAGATATCTATCATTAAACCCTTTCATCTATAAGTAGGTGAAAGAAAAGGCATAGCTAAAGAGGTCCTTACTCAAATGCTAGGGCCTTGGAATAGGCCAGTGACCTACCTCTCAAAGAGACTTGACCTGGTGGCAGCAGGGTGGCCCCCATGCCTAAGGATCATTGCAGCCACTGCCCTGTTGGTCAAAGATGCCGACAAGTTATCACCACCCTTCACACCATCGAGGGAGTGCTCAAACAGCTGCCTAATCCATGGCTGAGCAATGCTCACATGGCTCACTATCAAAGCCCCCTCCTTAATCCCCCTCGGATCCAGTTTCTTCTGATTGCAGCCTTAACTCCCTCATCCCTGCTCCCTGCTCCAGATCTGGACTCTCCACTACATGACTGCTACATGCCCCAAGTACATGGACTAAGAAAAGACCTATGAAGCCATCCCTTGCCAGATGCTCCACTGGTATACAGATGGAAGCAGCTTTGTATGAGATGGCACGCAGGGGCGGCTGTAGTGTTAGGAGAGGACACTGTTTGGGAGATGGCCCTCCCATCTGGGACTTCCACCCACAGGGTTGAATTGATAGCATTGACCAAGGCACTGGAGATGGCAAAGGGAGAGGTTAAACATGTGCACAGACAGCTGCTATGCCTTCACCATGGCCCCTGTCCATGGGGCCATCTACCAAGACCACAGGCTCCTTAATGCTGAGGGAAAGACTGTCAAAAACAAACAGGGGATTTTAGTCTTCCGGTCAGTCTTTTGGATGCCAATCAAATTGACTGTCATCCATTGTCCTGGGCATCAAAAAACTGATACTGTAATGGCTAGAGGGAACCAGAGGGCAGATTGGGTAACAAAGGAAGCACAGATGACAAATATCTTGGCCCTGATGCTACCAAACTCAGGACCACCATACCTCTCTGAGAATCCAGTCTATACCCCTGCTGACTTGTGCATAATGCAGCACTTACCGAGGGTGTGGCAGCCCCAAGGGCCAGAGAGCTGGTGGATAACCAGCAGTGGAAGGCTCGTCATGCCAGAAAAGCTGGCTGAAGCCCTCCTTCCTCACATTCACCACTCTATCTACCTCAGCACCTGTAAGACAGAAGATCTGATAAAGGTAGTCCCATTTAAAAATCTTTGACCTTCAGCACAAGATCAAACAAATTAGCTGAAAAATGCCTGGCCTGCTGACTCACCAATGCAGACAATCAACCTAAAAGTCCTGGAACCAGACTTAGAGGCACCAAACCCAGTTCCTACTGGGAGATGGGCTTCACTGAGGTAAAAATCTGACAAATATGGTTACAAATATGTTTTGGTTTTTATAGATACATTCTCTGGGTGAATAGAGGCCTTTCACATAAGACATAAGACTGTTCAGATGGTCACCAAAAAGCTGCTTGAGGACATCATTCCAAGGTATGGTATCCCTACCCTCTTGAGTTCAGACAACAGACTGGCTTTTGTCTCTCAGGTAATGCAGTTCCTGGTAAGAGTACTGGGGGAAAATTAGAAATTACATTATGCTAATAGGTCCCAGAGTTCAGATTAGGTCAAGCACATGAAGAGAACCTTAAAAAAAGACCCTTAACAAATTAACCATGGAAATTGGCAGTGACTGAGAGGCTTTCCTCCTCTTCACCCTCTATAGGGTTCATAACTCACCATATACCTTGGGGCTATCTCCCTTTGAAATCATGTTTGGGAGACCCACTCCTGTTTTATCTAACTTAAAAGCTGAGCTTATTGCTGAGTTTGATGATGTTAACCTGGCTGCTTCCCTCAAGGCTGTGGTTCTTATGCATAAGGACATATTGTCCTGCCTGAGGGTCATTTGTGAGACAGCTCTGGCACCCATGCCACATAAGTTTCAGCCAGGAGACTGGGTTCATGTGAGGAGACATCAGAGGGAGACCTTCGAGCCACACAGGAAGGAGACAGACACTGTGATCCTGCAACTCCAAGGGCCCTAAAGGTAGATAGCATTACCACTTGGATTCATCACACCCATGTCAGGCTGTCTGATCCAGAAAGAGACAACCCCACAGAACTGTCACAGGAAAGAGACTCCTCAGGCTGGAGAATTGAGCATCAATATAACCCACTCAAGCTCAAACTTCCCAGACAACATGCATCATAAAGATGCTGTTCTTGCTGACACTGCTCATCCTTTGCCACCCACATTTCCTGCTGATCCACAGGCAACACCCTTTATGGGACTTGGTTTCTAAAACCTTCCAGGTGATAAATGCCTGTAAACCTAACTTGACTAAGGAATGCTGGCTTTGTCTACATGCACAAACCTCTTTCTATATTGGTGTTGAAATAGCCACTGATTATACCTCAGTCTCCCCAGCATCCTGTCCTTGAGGAAAACAGGGAAAGGTTTCATTACAGCAGGTGGAGGTTATAAGAACCTGTGTGGCATTCCCTGGA
This sequence comes from Peromyscus attwateri, assembly GCA_902168425.1. Classification (NCBI taxonomy): domain Eukaryota; kingdom Metazoa; phylum Chordata; class Mammalia; order Rodentia; family Cricetidae; genus Peromyscus; species Peromyscus attwateri. The sequence goes on from CABHPP010051494.1 coordinate 7,895, forward strand.
AAGCAAGCCCCAGCAGATTTGTGTAACCAGACCATAACCACATAAAACAACACTCTCTATTTGGCCTTTGCTGAATGATGGGTGGGCTTGCACTTCTGGACTTACTCCCTGCATCCATGGGGCAGTCCTTAAGATAGGACAATGCTTTTGTGTGATGGACCAGTTGTTCCACAACATGAAATACTATAAAGGGGCCCAAATGGAACTGACCTTATCTCCTATTCCTGCCAGGGAAAAATGGGACATAGGGGCAACAGCTGTCTTGGTCTCTTCCCTGGTAGGACTGGGCATAGCTGGGTAATGGGAGTAGGCACCTCAGCCTTAATCCTCCAGGATAGAAACTACCAGGTCCTACAATTAACCATTAATCTGGATCTTAAAAACATAGAACAGTCTATACTCAAGTTGGCTTGCAAAATCAAACAGGTCTAGACCTCTTCTTCATTCAACAAGGAGGCATGTGTGGTGTTGCTCTTGAAAGAATGTTGTTTCACGTCAATCATTCTGGAGTAATTAGAGATTCAATGGCCTTGTTAAGAAAACAGATTAATAATAGAGAACAGAATGTATGCAGGGAAGCTGGATGGCATGAGAATTTGTGTGGTGTTATTGTGTTCCCCAAAATATTGTGTACCCTAATAAACTTATCTGGGGCCAGAGAACAGAAAAGCCACTAGATACTTAGGATTGGCAGTGGTAGCACATGCCTTTAATCCTAGCATTCCAGAGGTAGAAATCCATGTGTTCAAGGATACAGGCAAGCTTGGTGACTCAGGCCTTTAATCCCAGAAAGCGAGCCTTTAATTCCAGGGAGTGGTGGTAGAAAACAGAAAGGTATATAAGGTGTGAGGACCAGAAACTAGAAGCTTTTAGCTGGTTAAGCTTCAGGCTTTTGAGCAGCAGTTCAGCTGAGAGCCATTGGGATGAGGACACAGAAGCTTCCAGTCTGAGGAAACAAGACAAGCTGAGAAGTTGGCCAGGTGAGGTTAGCTGTGGCTTGTTCTGTCTCTCTGATCTTCCAGTATTCACCCCAATACCTGGCTCAGGTTTGATTTTTATTAATAAGAACTTTTAAGATTCCTGCTACAAATTTGTTTAATTGGTCCCCCTGGTTAACCATTCTGGTGTCTGCCTTAGCTGGCCCCTTAGTGATCATACTTCTTTTGCTTATACTTGGCCCTTGCCTTATTAATAGACTAATTGCTTTTGTTTGAAAGCTAGTCAATAGCATTCAGTTAATGGTTCTTAGGTCCCAATACCATCCCTTTGAACACTTGAACAGGCAGGACCCATGATTAGGTCCTGTTATTGATACTTGTGAAGGGCAGAATGTGGGGGCCCCAAAACAGCTTGAACACAGAGCTGCCAGGACAGGCTTAGAGGCCCAGACACAGCTGCCATGACACGCTTACTGGTAGGCAACACCTGGAGCCAGGAAAAGCCATGCTGACACCACCCAGGGATCCACCCAGGGATGGAGAAGTACTTGATATCTCAAACACTCCAACTATGAGATAAGGTTAGGCAAGATGGCCAGATGTCCCTGAGCCTAGCATACATGTATTTCTTCTTTTTGCTGAAATACCCCTAGACAAAAGTCAGCCAATCAGGGTCCTGAACCCTGGAAATCCTTTTACCCCAACATCTTCAATGATAAAAACCCTACCCTACCTGGACTCAAGGCTCTCTTCTCTCAGTGCTGACAGAGAGACGAAGCTTGAGCTTGAATAAAGGCTCTTTGCTTTCACATACTGATTTGGTCACTGTGGTGGTCTTTTGGGGGAGCCCGTGATGTGGGCATATCACCCTGGTCATATTGTGTCTTCACAGTAATAGAAACTCTAAGACAGTAGTTGGTACCAGGAACTTGGGTACTTTTCTATGATTTTGTTTAAAGGAATATGGGCTTTTGGACTGGAAAGGTGAATGGACAATTTAAGAGGGACTTAATGGGTCATAATTGTAGGAACATGGAAGACAGTGGTGGTGAGAGTGATTTGAACTGGGGGGGGTAGAGTGGGCAGCTCAAGAGGTTTTAGAGGAGAAAAATATTAATAAGTGGTCTAGAGATCATTCTTTTGATATTTTGGTGAAGAATATGGCTGCTGTCTGTCCTTGTGCAAAAAAAAAAAAATCTGCCTTGTTCAAAAAAATGAAGAATTGTGGATTAACAGCTTTGGCAGAGGACATTACCAAACAACCTAGTATTGACTGTGTTGTATGGCGATTAATGGCGAATCGTATGTAGATCCATGATGAAAAGGAGCAACGTAAGCAAAGAAAAATACAAAATGTACCATTGGAAGAGAAAAGGAGCACCAGGAAATGTAAACAGATTAAAGAAAAATCTGATGCTAAAGAGAATAAAGGGAGTGGTGACCTCAGAGCAAGACCCCACCTAGCTAAGCTTCCAACTTGTGCAAGGGAATTTTTAAAATTTGAAAAGGAATTAAAGAAAAGCTTAGGGTCAGTCATGGTGGTGCACAACTTTAATTCCAGCACTTGGAAAGCAGAGGCTGTTGGATCTCTGAGTTCATGGCCTGCTTGGTATACAGAAAGAGTTCCAGGACAGCTAAGCTTAGGCAGTGAAAGAAAAAAAAAAAAAACATCAAAACCAGAAAGCTAGCAAAAATTAAATTGAACAAGGGAGCCATGTTCCAGCTCCAGAAAGCATCAGAAGTTGGCAGCTTGAGCCATGAGGTTCTGGCTTTAGAGTCAAGGATATAGAAAAGGGGTTATGGAATCTCTCTCTGCAACTAAGGAAAGCCATTGAGGCCAGGCATGTGTCAGGGTTATTCTTACACGGATGCCTAGAGAGGCCATTGAGTGAAGCTATGAAATTGAAGCCTGAATTGTCTTGGAGACCCCCAGATGTTAGAGATTCAGAGTCATGGGATACCTACCAAAGAAAGCTGATAACAGGGAGTGGAACCAGCTTAAGAGAAAGAAACTGCATTGCAGTCAACAAAGCTGAAAGGAATTGGAGATCTGAATAGCGCTTTGACATCAGACATGGAGATGCAGAATTTGAACTTTACCAAGTCTGTTTTCAGTCTTGTTTTGGTCCAGTGTTTCCTCACTGTTCTCCTTTTCCTCCCCTTTGGAATGTAATCTATATCTTGTTTCATTGTTTATTGGAAGTACATGATCTGCTTTTTAATTTTGATTTTATAGGGGATTACAGTTAAGAGATTGACATGAGTCTCAGGACAGACTTTAACTGTGGACTTTTAAACAATGCTGAGACTTTTATAGACTATGGGACTTTCAAAGTTGGATGGAATGCAGGTTTTCCTTATGATGTGACTATAATAATATGGGAGTCAGGGAGTGGAATATGGTGGTTTGAATTAAAATGACACCTATAGTCTCATAGATAGTGACACTACTAGGGTGTGTGTGGTCTTGTTTGAGTGGGAGTGGCTTTATTGGAAAATGTGTCCTACCTTGGGTGGGCTTTGAGGTTTCAGAAGCTCAACTTTGGCTCAAAAGCTCATTTTTTTTTTCATTGCTACCTAAGAATCCATATGTAGGACTCTCAGCCCCTCTCCAGTACTATATCTGGCTGCACTTCACTGTGCTTCTCACCATAACAATAATGGAGTAAAAATCTGAACTGTAAGCTATACCCTATTTAAATATTTTCCTTCATAGGAGTTGCTGAAGTCATAATGTCTCTTCAAAGCAATAGAAAACCTCACTAAGACACTACAGATAAAATTATAGATACCATCAAAAACCTACTTATTGAACCAGTGATTTTATTGAGTTTACTCACAAAAGAATGGGTAAAGGGTTACTTTTAGAGCCAGACAAGAATCAAAGACAAATGCATTATCAAAATCTCAACCCATCATGTGTGACTGATTACAAAATCTAAACCTATAGATCATTCAAAGACTTGTAGGCAATGAAACAAGTCAAAAACTTTCTCTTCTGTTCTGCTCAGTTGATCTGAGCCTCCTCCAGGCAGCTAGGTTGCTCTCTGTTTTTCAGGGAACTTGACTAGTCTGTCTTCCATGAAGCTTGGATGATCTGATTCTCTTGTAGGCAGCTCAATTTGAGGGTGTCTTTCAGAGGTCCCACTGCTTACATAAGCTGAGGGAGGGAGCATCCTCAGGCATACTGTCAGCTTCAGGCACTTCCTGAAGCTTTTGTGTTGTTTACTTCTGGGGTCTTAATGAGCCTCCTTTATATAACATCCTGAAACTTAACTAATCTCCCTTCAGGATGGAAAGTATCAGCTTAGAGGAATCTCTGAATAACACATATAAAATCTTATCTTTTTTTTAGGTCATATTTATTTTAATCAATATTATAGTGCATTTCATTGAGGATTTTGTTTTTTGTTCTCCACTATACCCAATGATTGGTGATTCCTAACATCTTCTCTTATATCCTCTTTCAAATTGCAAGTCTTTTGAGAAATATTTATTCCACATATCTTTCTCTCTTTTAAAAATTGATTTAAATGATATTTTATTTAATGCTTGTTCCTGATGCCAAATATGCAGTCTCTAGTATATTTCATATATCAATTCTTTGTCAGATATGTAGTTTGAACATGTTTTATCTGCTTATATAGATTTGTATTTAATATAATTAATTATTCCATTTTCTCTAAAAAATATTATAGAACAATTTAATTCCATGTGTATACTTTTTTATAGGATGCTTATAATGGGTACGATGAACAAAAAAATAATTACCAAAACAAAATGTTTAGAAGAAAACACGCATAAATATCTTTACGTCATGGTTTAGTACAAGAAAACTGAATCTAGATCAAAAAGGAGAAAAAAAAATCAACAATCAAAATTAAGTTGCTGTCTTTAGAAATGACCTGATCCACTATGTACTTGCCAACCTTCATTTCTCCTTTGTAGGGCCACTTCAGGCAAATAAATCATTTATCTGTTAATATTACCACACTTAATATAAATGTTTTTAACTTAGTTATGCATAATGAGATTTCCTACTATATAGAAAAATACAGAAGGAGTTAAATAGGGTCATAAAGAAGTTAAAAGTTATTTAGAAAATAACTTGTTGCTAACCAGAAACTAGAGCTGGAAATACACACATTTCTGATAAGGAAATAGCAAGAGACAAATTAATATACTTGGGCAATTATGAACTGCATAATTCTGTTATAAGTATGATGGACTCCTAACAGTAGAAACAGAAAAAGAGCAAACTTAAAAAGTAATTTAAAAAATTAAATTCAATGAATTGGAACAAATTTTTGTTCTAACAAGATACAGTTAAAGACTTTCAACAAACCTTACTTACACCAACTATACAAAAATAGCCACTCAACAGGTATGGATGTGCCACTGAGTACTGAACTACAAGACTACATTATCCCATGGGGATTAGACAATAGCCTATCTATAGTGGGGTTATAAATTTATCAAATGCCTGGTGATAGCCTACAAGACCTATAGTTCAAAACATGTAAGTTAAAGTTCTAAAAACCAAACCAATATAACTTTATAATTCTATAATACCTTATTTTCCTTTGATGAAATTAAATAATACAATATATTACTTCTTGATATAAAAGGACAATAAAGTGCTTTTAATTTGAATTATAGTATTTATCTTGACAAGCATACAAAATAACTACATCAATAGGGTTTTCCTCAAGATTTAGAACACATACAATCAATTCCTAATAATGTATCTGTTCCAGAAGTACCTCCTGTCAATCATTGCCTGGTGAAGTTGAATGGTAAAACATGCCCCTGGTGGAATATGGCACCATATATT
>CABHPP010051512.1:0-27560 GCA_902168425.1 Peromyscus attwateri
TTTTTTTTTTTTTTTAATTTAGAGGTAATCAAATAGCACTTTGCTGAACTTTTCTGGTACACACACTTTAGTTCACATTGGGCTAGTTTATTCTTGGGTGCTTCCCCCCCCCCCCCCTCTCTCTCTCTGTAGCCCAGGCTAAGCACAGACTCATGACAATCTTCCTGCCTCAGCTTTCTGAGAACTGGGATTACATGAGTAATTCATCATACCTGACTATCGGGTTTTTTCAGAACACATGCTCACAGGTAGAATTGTCAGGTTAGTGCACACATACAGCTGAGGGGCTGTCTCTTGTTCTTTAGCTTAAGACGTCATTTCCTGTATCTGGGCAGCTCCACCTCCTCACAGACAACATCTCACAGTGTTTCTTCAGGGATAATGTCATGATACCCAGGCAATTACAGGATGCATGGACACAGACTTATCCTCTTGGTTCAGTCTGCAGGTTCTGGGCCTCCTTGCCTCTGAGAGCACACATTTTCTTTTCTTTTTTTTTACATCAATTGTATTGATTTATTAGATTCATGATATTATGTCCTGATACTACTGTCCATTTGTGGGGTTTTTCTACCACACAAAACAGAGATTCTGTACTTAGGAAATCATTGCTCTATATTCCTTTCTTCTCCATCTTGAGATGACGTCTAATCTTTCTGTCTCTATAAATTTGTATATTCTATAGTAATACAATTCTATGGTATTTGTCCTTTTTTTTTTTTTTTTGAAACACATTTTCTTTATGGTTCTGAAGAATGATGCTAACCCTGTCTTTAAGTGTGACTATAGGTTCCAGGGTGTTTCTTTGACAGCCTAATGCCAAGTGCACCTATTTTGCTTCAGAAAGAACATGGGGCATCCTCTCAGACTGCAGCTCCTAAAAAGCACAAATGACTTAGGTGTAGTGCACATTGCCTCCCCTTGGGCAGATGGTCCATATTCCTTTGAATTTGAGAGGACGCAGTGTTATGCTCCCTCAGTAAGAGTCTTCTTGTTTTGTTATTTGTTGTTTGGAGACATAGTCTTCCATAACTTACACTGTTCGAGATCCCTATGTAGCCTAGGCTAGCAGTGAGCATTTTTATTCTTCCTGGAACTCTGTAGACCAGGCTGGCCTCAAACTCAGAGATCTGCCTGCCTCTGCTTCCTGAGTGCTGGGATTAAAGCTGTTTGCCACCACTTGCCTGGTTGTTCCTCCTCCTCCTCCTGCTCCTGCTCCTGCTCCTCCTCCTTCTCCTCCTCCTCCTCCTTCTCCTCCTTTCCTCCTCCTCCTCCTGCTCCTCCTCCTCCTCCTCCTCCTCCTCCTCCTCCTCTTCTCCCCTTCTTCTTTTATAATCAGTTTTATTGGCATATACACTGCATGTTGTGCTGGGTTTCACAAGGGTAGTTTTCTCCATGCTCACCTCCACCATGAACTTCTGATCCTCTTCCTTCAGCTTTGTAGGTGCTATGACAGAAATATGCTAACTATGCCTGATTTTTCTCAATAGTGTTCTAATCCAACTTTTTATGCTGGCATGGTGGTCACGCCTGGCACACTTTATGTGCCATGTTATAGAACAAGGTCATTGCTACTTTTTCTTTTCTAATAAGAGCATCAATTTGTGTTGAAGCAAGGGTTTGGAGCTAGATACAGTGGCACATGTTGCTTATAATCCCAGGATCCAGGAAACTGAGCCTTGAGGATCTTGAGTTCTGAGTTAGTTTGAGCTACATAATGAATCGACCCTTGCTTAAAACAACAACAAAATAAGCAAAGAAAAAAACGAGAAACATTTTTTTTTTGAGTTGTTAATTGATCTTGATTTCGGGAGTGGAGGTCTAACACGGTTTGCTTTTTGCCAGGTGAATCTATGTTTTGACCAATTTGTTTACAAACTGGCAGACCAGATATTTGCATATTACAAGGTTATGGCAGGAAGGTAAGTGTGTGATTTGCAGTTCTCACTCAGAATCTTGAGTTGATGGAATAGTTCTGTTAAAATTCAATATGTGACAAATATCCTGTCTCCTGCACCAGTTTGCTTCTTGACAAACGGTTACGATCAGAATGCAAAAATCAGGGAGCCACGATCCACCTGCCCCCATCGAACCGCTACGAGACGCTGCTGAAGCAGAGGCACGTGCAGGTGAGCCGATGACTCTCCTCACGTGTGCTTGGAAACGGCGGGCTTCTCTCAGAGCTCACTGGACTTCTACAGGGGGCATGGCATATGACTGCCCCAGTGAAGCGTTAAGGTGTTCTGTTTCTCCTCTACCCCGCCCTCTAGGGTCTCACTGTGTTGCCCAGGCTAGTCTTTCTAGTCTTTTTGTTGTTGTTGAGATTATGTCTTAATTGCTTTCCTGTTGCTGTAAGAAGACACCAAGGCAACCTAGAGAAGACAGCATTTATTCAGGGCTTATGGTTTCAGAGGGTTAGAGTGTATGACCATCAGGGTGGGGGACACAGTGGCGGGCATGACACTGGAGTAAGAGCTGAGAGCCCACATCTGGAGACACACCCACAGGAAAGTGGCTCTGGGAATGGCGCAAGTCTTTTGAAACCTCACAGCCCTCCCCCAGCAACACACTTCTAATACAGCCACACCCAATCCTTCCCAGACAGTTCCTCCAGGGACTAAGTATTCAAGCACATGAACCCATGGGGACCATTATCATTCAAAGTACCACAGATTATAATATAATTGCATCAATTCCCCCCTTCCCTTTCCTCTTTCCAAAGCCTCTCTGAAATACCCCCTCCCCTTGCTCTCTTTCAAATTCATTTCCTCTTTTTCTTGTTTTTCACACACACACACACACACACACACACAATTTTTTTTATATCTTGTCTTGAGTGTTATGTTGCTGCTTGTTTGTTTTTTGTTGTTTATAAGATCTTTGTGTTTTCTTTCTTTTTTTTATATTTCTTTCTTTGCATTTGGAGAGGGCATCGTGGTGTGTATGTGGAGGTCAGAGGACAATTTGCATGAGTCACTTACTTCTTTCTATTACTTGGGTCCCAAGGGTTGAACAAGATGTCAGGAGTGGCCATAGGTGCCTTTACCACTGACCCATCCCGCCAGGCTGAGTTTATTCTTTACCTTGATATCTCTCACCCTCTTCTCTTCCTCTAGCTGCTCGGGAGATCCATCGATCTCAATCGTCTGATTACGCAGCGTGTTTCAGCAGCCATGTACAAATCTCTAGAACTGGCAATTGGACGATTTGAAAGTGAAGATTTGACATCAGTAGTCGTAAGTACTAGAACTAACTTGTTTTCCTTTCTGTGGATGAGTTGAACTAATAGTAGGTCAGTTCTTGTATAGACAACAAAAGATGGGAACTAATTGATCTTTGACTATGTCAAGGATCATTTTATTACCTACTCTTAGTATTTTTAATTCACATTAATGTGAAAGAGAAAATAATCCTGGTCTTGAATAAATCATACCTACTGAGGACCAGGATAGAAATCTATAAACTCCTGAATAGATTAAAAGGAAGTGTTTGTATATATTTTATTATAAAATGTTGTATTAGATAATTTTGTCCAACTGTAGGCTAATGTATGTGTTTTGGCATATGGAAGGTACATTGGCCTAAGCAATTATAATGTTCAAAAGGTTAGGTATTGTAAATTCACTCACCACCTCCTGGTATTTCTGCTTGAAATTGCTTTATCAAGATGCATCTCCATTGTAAGTCAAGGAGTATCTATATAATATGAGTATATTACTTGGGAAAACTGACCCAAATTGGCCAATACCAACTGGATTGTGTGCAGATGGTAGAGACAGGGCTTCGGGCTTAGGTGGTACATTGACAGTAGTGTTAGGTAGTGATTTGTCCAAATTGCCTTTTGCCCAAGGGAGGTGGTGGCTTGAGGGTTGTAGTGAACATGTTCAAGTGACCATAGAAGAGGAAAGACCAGGGCACATGGGTATAACTGTAGAAGGGGCAGAGTTCAAGTTGAGGAACAGATTCTGGTAACCTAACCAAAGCCCCATTTCATGTGGTTTTGGCTCACATCTCGGTAGCCACCTCAGTGCAGTCTTTCCCTGTCTGTATCTCCCCATATGTTAGACCTCCCAGGTGGGGACTGCAGACTGCAGGTAAATGTCTCCTTCCTGTGTGGCCCATCTCTCTTCTCACACCCCTGTTTCTCTGGTCCTGTAGGAGCTAGATGGCCTCTTAGAAATCAATCGTATGACACACAAGCTGATGAGCAAGTACCTTACACTAGACAGCTTTGATGCCATGTTCCGGGAAGCCAACCACAATGTGTCTGCACCTTATGGAAGAATTACCCTCCATGTTTTCTGGGAGCTGAACTATGACTTCTTGCCCAACTACTGCTATAATGGCTCCACCAACCGGTAAGTAAGTCATAAGGCTCACAGACATGTGTGCATAGCCCTGTCCAGATGCCTCTACAATGGCTGATCACAGGCACTGACTTCCATAGACTTCCCCTTTCACTCTCTGCCTCCTCTTTCCCCTGTGATTTCTCATGTTCTGGACTCTCAGACCCTGTCTGTTTCCTACTGTTTCATAAGTACCACTTTACCTTCTGTACCACAGGATGGGGTGTCTGTGTGTTAGGGGTGCTCACTGACAAAGGATGTCGCTGTTTTCTAGACCCTTCGGGTGATCACAGTAGGGAGTACTTGGATGCTCCCTGTTTTAGGTTTCTGTGGCTGCTGCTAAGTGGAAAGGGGTTCTCTTACAGTCCAGATCAACGTGTCAGCAAGCCCCACTTCCTTTTAGACCCTGGGTGGAATCGCTGCTTGCTTCTTGCCAGCTTGTCGTAGCGGCTGCCAGTTGCTGGTCCTCCATGGCTTGTATCATTCCAGGCTTTGCATGTGTAATGACTTGATGTTGTTCTTCTGAATCTCTTTCCCTGGCCCTTATTTTCTTCTTGTAAGGACAATAGCCAGATGGGTCAGGGCCTCACTCTGATCTTATCACCAAGTCCGTCTGTAATGACCAGATTTCTGCCTTCCTTGCTATGGAGAAGGAATTTGAAAATACCTTTTAGATGGCCACATTTTTACTCATAGTATTCTTGTATGCTTGTATTTTATTTCTATACAGTTATCTGTATATTAAAACTGAGTACATTCTGACATCCCTAGTTCCAATTCAGTACCACAATGTTCATTTGAATCTTCATTCTGTATTGTTTGAACTTCCTTAAACATGGAGACAACCCCCTTTTTCATTATGTCTGCTTGTCCAGTCCACAAAACACAGAGTAAGGATTGCTGGTTCTGACTGCTGTGAAACACAAACCTTCCCACTACAGCTCAGCATTTGTTTTCAGTATTTTGTCTGTAGATGAAAGTACATAGGCAATACTGTGTTAAAGTTATTTTGCATGATGGAGTGACAGGGTCTTTATTCATTCCTTTCCTTTAATAAGAGGACAACTGGACAAACCATACAGGTCACCTGTTTTCTACTACTAATCATTTCCTCTTTGTAAAGGAAACGTGAGATGTGTCTCCTGGTTGTCCAAGCTTTCTGTCTGGAAGCACATTCTGAACCAAGTGTAGAGAGGGTCAGTCAGAGTAGAGCTTGGGAATCCTGCTTGCAGGAGGAAACAGAGTAGAACTTGAGGCAGAGCAGATAGCTGAAATTTGTAGAGCCAAATATGGAAGAGGCGACACTTTCACAAAGGAAGAGCTCTGGGAACCGACATGGCTCCATGGTGTTGGGAGCTATAGTCTGAGCAATTCACGGAGCTTGCAGGATTATGGATCATCTGCTGTCCTTGTCAGCAAGAATGTGGACACTTACTGAGCACCAGACACTACATAGAATAAGTAGAGGTCTTAGGAACTACTGCCTGCTTTGCTTTCCCATAGAAACAGCATAAGCAAATCATTATAAGTCTGCCTGACATGCAGATAGTGTAGCAGCTTGCTGCTCCCTCAAAAATCAACACTCTAAAAGATAACAAAACCCACTAAGAAGATATCACGGTGTCCAGCATCCATTCTGGAATTAGGTTTGTCCAGTATCAGAAAAAATGTGACCTACAATGAAGGGAAAAGTCAGTTCATAAAACACAAGTGGTCAGAAGACAAGAGTGTTAATCATTGTAAATATATGCAAAGATTTAAAGAAAGTCAAACATAACGGAGGTGATGGTTTTATATAAGAGAATGAAATGTATTAAAACTGTAAATAGGGCTGGAGAGATGGCTCAGAGGTAAAGAGCACTGGGTATTCTTCCAGAGGTCCTGAGTTCAATCCCCAGCACCCACATGGTGGCTCACAACCATCTCTAATGAGATCTGGTGCCCTCTACTGGTTTGAAGGCATACATGCAGACAGAACACTGTATACACAATAAATAAATCTTTAAAAAAAAAAAACTGTAAATATGATATCAGAAGTGAAAACTCCATTTGCTTAGCTGAATGTTATATTCTGTTTTGCAGAAAGCCAGTGAATTTAAAATCATTACAGTGGTAAATACCTGAACCAGAGCTAGGAGAGGAAAAAAATTGATGATTGAATAGACTCAGTAAACTGTGGCATGATGTCACATGTTCTTATAGTTGTAATACATAAGAGGTTATGGTTGGAATGGAAAGAATATTTGAGTTAATAGCCCCAAATGCATACTATATATTAGAATTATAGAATAAACTGGGCAGTGGTGGCACACACCTTTAATCCCAGCACTCAAGAGGCAGAGGCAGGCCTCTGTGAGTTCAAGGCCAGCCTGGTCTACAAAGCAAGTTACAAATAGCCAGGACTGTTACACAGAGAAACCCTGTCTTGAAGATTTAAAAAAAAAAAAAAAGAAAAAAGGAAAGGAAGAAGAAAAAAGAAAAATAGATACATGTGTTATGTGTCATATTTAATGTTTTACTAATTACATATATGAATGACATTATTTTGAACATTTTAATTTTTGACTGTCTGTATACATTCATGTATTTATCTGTGGTGTATGTTTAAGTACATGTGTGCCCTGACATGCTTCAGGAGGTCAGAGAACAATTTCCCGGAGTGTGTTCTCCGCCCACCACGTTGGTCCTGTGGATCAGGCATGGCAGTAAGCACTTCTACCCTCTGGTCCATCCCATGTTTATGGCTGATCTTCACACTAGATGAGGTCGGTTAGGGCCTGCTCTTGAAATCTGCCCAGCCTCTTACTCTTTGGGAAAGCACACCAGAATGTAAGTAGACACAGGAGAAAAACCTTTTGTAACAAACGACGCGCACCTCATGTTGATGGCTTGTCCTCCTTCAGTGACTGGGGCTTAGATTTATCTGTCTTCTGCCCTTTCCTGCCCAGGCTTCATTACAGATAGATGGAGGTTGATGGGTATGGGACAGTTCTACAGGTGGGGTCTATCCCTACAGTGTGAGCAACCCTGCACCCTAGGGTAAGGGTACTTCTGAGCAGCGTCCTGATAGAATGTTCTTCCTAGAACAAATGTATGGCTTCTGGTGCATGCCTGTGGTCCCTGTATCCACACATGTGTCCATAGACACACACACAGAGGCAGCTGAAGGCACGTGAACATCCAGAGATCCCAGCAAGTTGAGTATTGTGTACACCAGCTGCATCAGTTACTCTTCTCTTGCTGTGATAGAGCACCATGACCAAGGCAGCTTAGAAAAAAGGTTTTCTCTGGGCTTGGAGTTGCAGAGGGTTAAGAGCCCATCACCTTCATAGTGGGAAAGCATGCAGCAGGCAGACATGGCAGCTGGAACAGCAAGCTCAGGACTCACATCTTGAAAAGTGAACTAGAGCACACTGGCGATTGTGAGAGACTTTGAAACATCAAAGCCCCACCCCCAGTAACATACTTCCTCAAGCCTGGCCACTCCTTAAACCTGTCCTAAAAGTGCCATTGACTGGGGACCAAGTGTTCAAATGCCTGAGAGTATGTGGGACTTTTCTGATACCAACATGCATCAGCACAGTAGTACACCATCCTTTTGAAAGATTCACACAAAAAGTATTTTTCTGCCGGGCTGTGGTGGTACACACCTTTAATCCCAGCACTCAGAAGGCAGAGGCAGGTGGATCTCTGTGAGTTTGAGGACAGCCAGGGCTACATAGAGTAACCCTGCTTTGAAAAATCAAAAAATAAAAATAAATAAATTAAAGAGTATTTTTCTCCTGAATACTAATTGAGAAGATTTTGCAGCCCACAGTTTACTAGGGTCTGACAGCAGTAGATGAGAATCTGGCCCCCAACTGCATTCTGCCTGTGAGACACTTGGCCTTGCAGGTTCCTGGCCTGTCAGGTGCACATGCTTTATGTACTAACTATGGAACAGTACTTCCTTTTTAATTTACTGTGGTATAATGTGAGTTCACCAAGTTCATAGACTTAATTAGCACACCTATGTGTATTTTTTTTTATGTGTTTGAGTATTTGCCTGTATGTATGTATGTATGTATGTATGTGTTGGGGCCACATGTGTGCCTAGTTCATTCATGTAAGATCAGAAGCAGGCACTGGGTCCCTTGGAACCGAAATTACAGACAATTGTAAGCCACCATATGGGTCTGGGAACTGAGCCCAACTTTCTGTAAGAGAAGCTAATGCTCTTAACTGCCGAGCTATCTCTCCAGCCCCACGTTTCAACTTTAATTTGAAAGTTTCTGCTTGAAATTTAATCTAGTTTTAAATGGATTATATGCATCATCAAGACGCAAACTCTTGACTGAGTTGTGTAAAAATGTTTTAGTTGGCTTCTTAGCCCAGAACTAGTACTAGTGCTCTAAGTACCTGGGATGTCGCAGCTCATGTTGTAGACTGCTGTCTTCATCCCATTTCTGGGATGCAGCAAAGCCAAGGATGTGCTCATTACCAGTTATCAAGAATTGCATTAGACTCAAGATGCTAGTAGGCCAGAATCTTTTTGAACCAGGAGACTGTGTTTATAGGTAGGAGGATGTTCCTGTTCTGGCTCATGAGCTTGGATTTACTATTATTTATCTATGGTATTTTAGAGTGTGTATATGTGTGTGTATGTGTGTGTGTGTGTGTGTGTGTGTGTGTGTGTGTGTATAATTTTATTCTGTGGGTTTTAATTTACTAGGATTTTCCTATTTGATATTATCATTTAACTGGGAAAAAGATTTAAGATATAGACTAAGAGACTTTCGAAGCTAAAGAATTGCTATTAAATTTGGTTTTCTTTATTTTCCCTTGTAATCTTCTTGTTTAGGTTTGTTCGGACAGTATTACCATTTTCTCAGGAATTTCAAAGAGACAAACAGCCTAATGCACAACCCCAGTATTTGCATGGATCCAAGGTAGGTTATTTTCTGTTTGTGTTCCGATAGGTTTCTGTTGCTTTGGTAAGCACCTGACTAAAATCATAAAGGAAGGCGCTTATTCAGCTTACGATTGTAGTCCATCATGAAGAGAAGGCAGAACAGGAACCTGGAGAGGCAGAGACTGATGGAGAGGCTCTGCAGAAACACTGCTCAGCTGCTTTCTTAAGCACCAGGACCACCCCTCAGGTGGTACTATCCCACATCAATCATTAGTCATGAAAATGCCCCACAAAGTCACTGCTTAGTCGAGCTTCCTCTTTCCAGATAACTCTAGCTTGTGTCAAGTTGACAAGAAATTAACTGAGACAGAAAGGTATTTTACTTTACTCTTGACTAAATGAGAAGATTTGAAGGGAAAAGAAAGAAAACCAAATTTAATAGCAATCCTTTAGCTTCAAAAGTCTCTTATTCCCACATCATGACATAGACACACAGAGAGAGAGGAAGAGAATGGGAGATAAAATCTTAACTGTGGGACCCGTGTACAAGAAAAATATGGTAATTGTGATTTTGAATGAGTTTTACTTTGCTTAATATAATGGTTTCCAATTCTATCCATTTTCCTTTAAATTCTTTTTGTGTGCGTCTACCACATTCTCTATCCATTCATCTATTGACTGACTACAGGAATAGCTCCATATCTTGACTCATGAATAATGCAGAGATAAACATGAATGCGCAAATGTCTCTGTGATCTGTAGACTTAGAGTCCTTTGGGTCTTTAGTTAGGAGCACTATAGGTGGATCATATGGTTGTGTTGTATTTAGTGTTCTCAAATTTTCACAGTAGCTGGCACCAGTTTATATGGAGAGCAGCAGTGAGTAAGGGCTCTTCTTTCCTAACTACTCGACAGCATTTGTTGTCATTTTTGACAACTGTCCATTCATTTTATTACCCTATTTATTAACTAGACTTAACATTTAATTTCTTCAGTTCTTTGTGTATGAAGTATACTTGGCAAAAGTACTAGAGCCTGCCTCTTCAGGCTGATATTTCCTTTGCTGTGCAGATACTTCTTATGTAATCCTGTTTGCTAGTTCCTGTGTCTGTGAAGTCCTTTTCATAAATGATTGCCTATGTCGGTATTTTAGAGTGTTTTACCTGTTTCCCTCAAGGACTTTCAGAACTTCAGATCTTACATCGAGACCTCAGATCCAGTTCCAATTGAGTTTGTATAGAGAGACATATGGATCCAGTTTTATTCTTCTACATGTGGATATACAGTTTTACATGTATGTTTTTGATAGCTTTCTCAAAAATTAGATGGCTGGAGCTATGTGGGTTTTTTTTTCTGGGTCCACTATTCTGTTCTGTTCTGTTCTGTCCTGTTCTTTTTTCTGTTCTGTTCTGTTCTGTTCTGTCCTGTTCTTTTTTTCTGTTTTGTTCTGTTCTCTTCTGTCCTGTTCTGTTCTATTAGTGCCAATACCATGCTGTCTTTGTTAATATGACTCCATAATATAGTTTGAAATCAGGGATCGTGATAGCTCCAGCATTGCTTTTTCTATTAAGAATTGCTTTGGCTAATTGGGTTTTGTTGTGTTGTTTGTTTTCTTCCATGTAAATTTTATGAGGTTTTGAATTTTTTGTTTGTTGTTGTTACTAGTTCTCTGAAGCCTGTCATTGTAGTTTTGAAGGGAATTAATTGCACTGCATCAGTTGAGACTATCGCTGTAATTTCTGTTTTAGATCGATTTCCGCCCTGTATTGCAGTTACTGATTTGTCTATGTTGAACTAAATTGGCATCCCTGGAATGAAGTCATCTTGGTCATGATGTGTGATATTTTATCATGTGCTCTTAAATTTGGTTTGTAAGAATTTTATTGAGGATATTTAACGTTTCTATTCACCAAAGAAACTGGTCTTTAGTTTTTGTTATTGTGCCCAGTGGCATTCGTGTGCATTGCAGAATGAGTTTGGGTCCCTTCCTCTTTTATTTTATGAAGCAGTGAAGAGCTTTTCATTTCTTCTTCAGGTTTGGTAGCATTCAGCAGTGAAGCCGTCTGTTCTGGGCTTTTCTGTGTTGGGAGCTTTTCTTGCTCTGTCTCTCATTGATTGTTATTCATCTGTCTCCGTTGTGTATATGCTTTTAGCTTAATTTTTATAGACTGTACATGTCGAAGAATTTTTGATTCTGTCTAGATTTTTCAGTTTTGTGTAATACAGATTTTCAAATAATTCACTCGCAGTCCTCTGGATCTCACTGGGACCTATTGTAACCTCCCTTTTTAGCTCTGATCTTAGTAATTTGTGAGGTCTCTTTCTTTTAGTTAGTTTGGCTAGGGCTTAGCTAATCTTTTCATTTTGTTTGTTTGTTTGTTTTTTCAAAGAACCAACTGATTGGTTCTGTGTATTTTTCCTTTAACCTCTATTTAATACCTCACTTTTATTATTTTTTGCCTTCTGCTGATTTGGGGATTGGATTTATCGCTTTTTCCTCAGGTCTTGGGTTTGAGATCTTCCTGATTTTACTGAAAAGATCCACTTTATTTTATGTGCATGAGTGTTTTGCCTGTATGTATCTATGTATACCATATAGGTGCCTGGTGCCTGTTTAGGACAGAAGAGGGCATCAGATCCCCTGGAGTTAGAGATCCTTGTGAGCTTCCATGTAGGAGCCAAGAACTAAACCTGGGTCCTCTGCAAGAGCTATACTCACTCTTAACCATTGAGCTATTGCTCAAGCCCTGAGGTTTTTACAACTGTTATATCTACTTTATTAATTGTTCCTTTTACTAATATGTAAATGGCCTTTGTAATCTCTTCTGGCTAATTTTGCTTTGAAGTCTACATTAATAGAATAACTGTCCCAGCTTGTTTTAGGTTTACATTTGAAGGATTGTTTTCCGTCTTTTAACTCTGTTTGTGTCTTTACCACTGAGGTGTGCTTCTTAAGACCAAAGCTAGTTGGATGTATCTTTTTTTTTTTTTTTTTTTTTTTTTTTTTGGTTTTTCGAGACAGGGTTTCTCTGTGTAGCTTTGCGCCTTTCCTGGAGCTCACTTGGTAGCCCAGGCTGGCCTCGAACTCACAGAGATCCGCCTGCCTCTGCCTCCCGAGTGCTGGGATTAAAGGCGTGCGCCACCAACGCCCGGCGGATGTATCTTTTTTAATCCATTTAAGCAGTCTATGTTTTTTACTTGGTAGGTTGAAACCATTTACATTTAAGGTATTTGGAAGATGTTCCCTAGTCGCTGTGATTTTGTTGGCTAGTTTTCCTGTTGGTTGGATTACTGTTGGTTATTTTCTTCCCTGTATGTGTTAGAGGTTTGCACTTTACTGTGTTAGATGTGACAGATTAGTTTCTAGCCCCAGGTCTGTTTTGCTTAAGAAATGTGTTCTTTCCTGCACATCTGTGATTGCGACTGTCTCTTTCTACCCTCTGTGTATAGTATTCCTTTCAGTGTCTTCTGCGGCGCCGGCTTGGTGACAGAGCGCCAATCTTATAAGATGATTGTCTTTATTTCTGTTTTAAAGACAGCTTTGCTGGACATAGCCATCTTAGGTGGCAGCTCTTTTCAGGGCTTGGAATATATCATTCCATGCTTTTCTTACTTTACGGTTGCTGATGAGAAATTCTGATGGGTTTACCTGGGTGAGTTGGCTGTTTTATAGCCTTTATTATTGTTTCTTTATTTTTGCAATACATCAAGGAAAGTTTCTTCTCTAGTCATGTGTTTGTAGTGTTCTAAATGCCTCTTGTGTTTAAATGTCTGTTTCTCCTGATTTGGTAAAAATCCCATCTATTATTTAATTGAATAGATTCTCTATGCCTTTAGTGCTTTTCTCAGCGTTCTGTCTGCTTCATTCTTAGTTGTGGCCTTTTTTTTTTTTTTGGTTTTTCGAGACAGGGTTTCTCTGTGTAGCTTTGCGCCTTTCCTGGAACTCGCTTGGGAGACCAGGCTGGCCTTGAACTCACAGAGATCCGCCTGCCGCTGCCTCCCGAGTGCTGGGATTAAAGGCGTGCACCACCACCGCCCGGCTAGTTGTGGCCTTTTTAATCACATTTCAGATTCTTAGATGTTGTGGTCGTGTTTATTACGCTTTCTTTCCTATGTTAATGTTTGAATAGTTTTGTTAACCTTGTGTTCATCCCTGTATTGTTTCTGCTCTATTATCTGTTGCTGATGCTGACCTGAGGGATTTTTGTTTGTTTTTATAATAATTAATTCATTGAGTTTTTAGTTTCTAACATTCCTGTTTTCTTCCCAAAATCTGTTTCCTTGCAGAATTTCCCTTCCTTGTTACTACTGACTTTTTCACTATATCACAGGTCTTCTCAACTATAAAATGCCTTACATTTTCCTCTTTTTACAACCTAGATTAAATTAATCATCATTGTCTTTTTTTTGTTTGTTTGTTTTTGTAACTTACATTTGTTAATATTCTGATCTGCCCCCTTGAAATCCCACCCCTTGGTGCCACCCTGCATCCTGACATAAAGGCCTCTTTTTAAGGAAAAACTCTGCCCCTTCCTCTGTCTCTCCTGTCTTTTCCTCCACGAGGTGTGTACCCCTTGGCCCCCACCCCCCTCTCTCTCTCTGCCTCTTTCTCTTTCTCTCTCTATCTTTCTCCCCCTTTCCTATCTTTCTCTTCATCTCTCTATTATAATAAACTCTCCACGTGGATGCAGCATGTGAGTTGTGAATTACTGGCCACTATCACCATGCCTGCATGCCATGTATCTGCCTAGCATGCCAGCAAGTTTTCCCTCACTCATGGGATACCCCGGCCTGGCCAGCTAGGGGTTCCCCAGGTATGCATAATTCATAACAATATTTGTATTTAAAATGTTTTTTACATGTATAACTGTTTTGCCTGAATGCATTTAAATGTACTACATGCAAGCCTGCTGCCTCTGGAGATCAGAAGGTATCAGATCTCCTAGAAGTGGAGTTATAGGCAGTGTTTACCCCTTTCATTTCAAAAATCTTTTTACAGTAACCTTTTGAAATCTTTATCTGGAATCTTACCTGTTTCTGTATCTTTGAATTCAGTAGTTGGTGAACTATGATCTTTTGAGTCATATTGTCTTGATCTTTCACGTTTCTTATGTTTATGTGTTACGATTTGTATATCTGTTTGGTTTGGGTATATCTTCTGGCTGTATCTGAGGATCTTTCAGTTTAGCAGCCTGCTCTTGAACACCACATATTGCCAAGCAGGAAGAAAACACCAACATCAACAAACCATAAAGGACAGAAATTCACTTAAAGTCACTTACAGCCCATTAATACCAATGCCTGTAAAACAGAACAGGTAAAACAGTAGCGGGTACTGTGAAGTTTAGTGACATAGAGGAGGCAGGAAAAGGAGAATAAATAGAGGGGAAGCAGGTTAAATAAAGGGAAAATGAAGAGGAACAGAGAACAGTGTCATAGATGAGAAGGGAAAACAATAGTGGATTTTTAAAAGAAGGAAAAAAGAACAATAAAAAGGGTTTCCCAATAATGAAAAACTTAAAAGATAAAATTAGTTGTATATAAGAGGAGGAATAAAAATATGAAACCATAAGAATATTTCTTTAAAACTAGTAATGTAAAGTCAAAATGTTATTAATGTAGAGGGAGGTTTTAAAAAAAGGAAACTCTTGACTAAAGAGAAACCAAAGGGGGAAAATATTGTCTAGTTATATATACATACATATATATATATATATTTATATAAACAAAATTCATTGATAATATGAATAGGAATAATAATAAAAAGCATCAACATTAAAAATATTACAAAGTAAAAATATTACTTAAAGGGTAATGTCGTAGTCACTATTCTGTTGCTGTGAAGAGACACTGTGACCAAGGCAACACTTTCAAAAAGCATTTAATTTGAGGCTTGCTTACAGTTTCAGAGGCTCAGTTCATTATCGTAATGGCAGGGAGCGTGGCAGCAGGCAGGCATGGTGCTGGAGCAGTAGCTGAGAGCTACACCCTGCTCCATAGGCCGAGAGAGACACTAGGCCTGGCATGGGCTTTAGAAACCTCAAAGTCCACCCTCATTGACACATTTCCTCCAAGGAGACCACATCTGCTCCAGCAAGGACACACCTCCTAATCCTCCTCAAATAGTGCCACTCCCTCATGACTAAGATATATGAGCCTGCCCAGCACTCGAGAGACAGAGGCAGGTGGATCTCTGTGAGTTTGAGGCCAGCCTGGTCTACAAAGCGCGTTCCAGGACAGACTCCAAAGGTACACAGAGACACCCTGTCTCGAAAAACAACAACAACATAAAAGGCTTTGTCGGGTTGCCATCTGTTGTCTTCCGATTGTCAGACTTGGGCAACCGAATCTTGAGTGGATCTATGAGTTTGGACATCCTCAGAATCTAAATATTTTTAAGTACAGCGTTTACAACCTTGCCTGCTCAGAAACAGAGCAGCCTTCCCATCCCTCTTCGGGATTAACCTAATCCACAGAGTAACTAGACACTCACGGGTGGAGAAGCCAGGGACCAAGTATTCACTGAGCACTGCCATCGGCCCTAGCCAGGGCTGCTCTGGGAGTGCACATTATCAATTGTAACATGAAGTCACTACGTTTCACTAATAGTTTTCATTTTGTTGTTTGTTTGTCAAGTCGTGAATCTCTTATTAAGCAAAACTCTTACCCAGAATCCCAGCCTTTGGAGCACACCAGTGGATGGAAGACTTGGAGGGAGGGTTGATCTGGCCTGATCTGGTTATGCTTCCATCAAGTGTGATGTGATGTGATGAGATGAGATGAGATGAGGTTGTAGGGGTTGGCACTGCACAGGCAGGGTCTTTGCTGTAGGGGTGGTCCAAGTAGCCAGTCTTTTATGAGCACCATAGGCTCCAACTCTTGTTTTAGGGGTCCATGACAAACCCCACATCTATGATTAACCAGAGCTCCTCTTAGGGCTGCAGTATAATACAGTGAGGACAAAGCAGGGTCCACACAGACAAAAGATGTATCCAATGGAGGCGAGTCTTCCTTCAGTGGCTCAGCAGATGTGTCAAGTGTTGTGCCCAGGGAGAAGAAGCCATCTAAATCCTCAGGTCTCAGCTTCTCTGGGGCTGGGAGGCAGGCACACACTAGCTGTGTGACCAGCTCTAACTGCTGAAACCTGCCAAAGAAAAGCAGTTACTATAATAAATAAGTTTACATAAGTGACCTAAACAAGCTTACACACCGTGCTGGTTGTGGGTTCCAGATGTAGAAAACCTTATCATCCAGGAACACAATGAATGTTTGAAGGAGTAAGGTCCTAGGAGATGCAAACAGGCCTTCCTCAGATGTGCTGAGCCTTTTCTTGCACACTGAAATCCTTGTAGCCATGATGAGGTTCTCATTGTATGCTCAGGACATGCTTAACAGTAATAAAGGGAAGGAGGACAGAGGGACCAAAAGTTCAAATCAGCAAATGTTGGCAACAGTAGACTTAGCAAATTATCTAGAGCAGTGGTTCTCAACCTTCCTAATGCCGTGACCCTTTAAGACAGTTCCTCATGTTGGAGTGACCCTCCAACCACAAAGTTACTTTCATTGCTACTTCGTAGCTGTAATTTTGCTACTGTTAGGAATCCTGATATAAATATCTGTGTATTTTGATGGTCTTATGTGACCCCTGTGAAAGGGTCATTCAACATTTCCCCAAAGTGGTTGAGAACCATTGATCTATATGAAAACATACACTCAAAAACTACTGGTGAATCAAAATGGAGTTCTAAAAATCTTTAAGTAATGCAGGAAGAATGAAACAGAAGAATGGGAAACAAAGACCAAACAGAAAATAAAGAGAACAATAGGCTTATGCCCCATGAGACCAGTGTGGAAATGTGATAATTGTAAGCAGCCTAAATACATTTCAAAGATAGAGATTGGCAGATGGGTTAAAAGATAATTGGACCAGTGTGTAGCTTGTAGTAGATGTGTGCTTAGTGTGCATGAGGTCCTGCATTTGACTCTCAGGATAGAAACAAACAAAAATCCTTAGCTCAGCCATATGCTCGACTTGGCTGGGTTTCTATTAATGATATCAGAAGGTAAAGGTAAGAATATAAAAAGCTCTAAGATATAGTTATTAATCAGAACAAAGCAAGAGTGGCCATATTAATATAAGAGAAGCTAGACTTCAGAGCAAAGGACATTAAGTAGGGGGGAATATGTAAGATAATCCCACCATGTTTCTATGCCAGTGTGAACTTCTATGCAGAAACAAAAACTGAGGCACTCCACAGATTATACACTAGAACTTCAACTCTTCTCTTAGTAACTGGTGGATCTGTTGAAACAAAATCAGCAGCAATGAAGAACTGGACCACAACACCACACAGCAGCAGAATACACTTTTCAAATGGCTATGGAAATTTACCAGGATAGACCATATCCTGAGCCACAAAATCAAGTTTAAATCTGGAATGGAAATTATACACACAGCAAATGCAAACTATACATTAATTTTAAAAAGTTAAGACAGGGCTGGAGAGATGGCTCAGTGGTTGAGAGTGGTAGCTGCTCTTCCAGAGGACCCAGGTTCAATTTCCAGCACCCACATGGCAGCTCACAACTGTCTGTAATCCAGCTTAAAGTGATTTGACACCCTTATCCAGACATAAGTGCTGGCAAAACACCAATGTGCAAAATAAAAAAAAAAAGTTAAGACAGACTGGGAAGTGGCTCAGGTAAGAGTGGTTCCTGTGCATACATGAGGATCCGAGTTCAAATCCCCAGCACCCATGTCGTAATGCAGGGATAGAGGGGCTGTTACCCCAATGCTGTGTGAAGAAAGAAACCAGCAGAGCAAAGAAGGGAAGTTTAAAAGATACACTGAAGGAAATGAAATCTTTTCATTTGGGGTCTCCCTACTCTTCATGCCTGGTCCTTCTACAAGTTTAGAAGCCCTTCCTGCATGAAAACCTTTCATCACCTACCCCTGGGGACTGCTCATATCAGCTCCGGAATACCTTCTGCCTCCCTAAGAGGCCAGCCTTCACTGTCCCATTAGGTTCTCTGCTTACAGTTTGCTTCCAAAAAGGGTGAAAACCTCTGCATAGGTAAGGACAGTACATGTCACAAGGAAAGTCGCTGGTTCCCTTCATCTAAGATGAGATGTGTATTGAACACATCTCCAAATGCCATCTGCATGAATACATGAGAACTGTATTGAAAACTCTGTCCTCTTTTTACCAGGCTTTGAACCTAGCCTACTCCAGCATTTATGGCAGCTACAGGAACTTTGTGGGGCCTCCTCACTTCCAAGTCATCTGCCGGCTGCTTGGCTACCAGGGCATTGCAGTGGTCATGGAAGAGCTGCTGAAGGTTGTCAAGAGCCTGGTGAGTTTCTCTGGAATGAGTTTTCCCTGCAGCATGGATTCTGTGGGGTAGACAAAGCCAGCCATGGGGCAGGGGTCTTTCTGTCTGGGCTGAGTCTCTAACAGACAAATGCTTCCAGGGTAGCTTCAGACACTTCTAGAAAATGCCCTGTAGACTTGCGTTCAGGCAGTCTTAATGGAAACATTGTCTTGATTGAGTCCTTCTTCCTAAATGACTTTAGCTCTTTTTAAGTTGACATCAAACTATCCTGTACAGCCTACAAAAGAAAGTGTTATCTGAATTTGTGGTCACCTGAGCATAGCCTGAAAGACATGGACTAAGTATGTCCATCAAAGATAGGACATTGTCTTGAACTTAACACGTAGTCAAGGTTAACAGAACTCTGAGAAGTTGTAGACCTATAGCGCATAGGTTATATTAAAGATGCATGTCTTAATTACTGTTCTGTTGCTGTGAAGAGACACCATGACCAAGGCAACTTATAAAAGAAAGCAGTTAATTGGCAGCTTGCTTACAGTTTCAGAGGGTCAGTCCATTATCATCATGGCGGGATATGAAACAGCACATGGGCAGGCGTGGTGCTGGAGAACAAGCTGAGAGTTTACATCCTGATCTGCAGGCAGCAGGCAGAGGGAGCAACATTGGGCTTGGCGAGGGCTTTTGAAACTCAAAGCCCACCCAGCAACACATTTCCTCCAACGAGGCTGTCCCTACCCCAACAAGGCCCAACCTCCTAATCCTTCCAGTCTTTTTTAGATAATCCAACTCCTCGGTGATTAAACATTCAAATAGACGAGCCTATGGGGGCCATTCTCATCCAAACTACCACACTTAACTACAATGTAGAACAGTGGGATTTGCACAGCTATGACCCTAGGAACCACTCACACTTTATGGACTGATCTGCCCCAACGTACTTGAAAGTTTGAAAAAAAAATAAAATAGGAATACTGACTTCCTGTGGCTGAAAACAAAGGTGTCATGGTCTAGCCTGGAAACCATCCTAAGCCTGTCAGAGGACATAGAAACTGTCCTGTGGGGGCTATCGCTTCCGGAGCTCCTGGCACTCTTGGTGTTGACAGTGGGTCCGCATGGGAGCTACATGGGAATGTGAACTCTTCTGCTGTATTTCCTGGCCACTTGTGTCGTAGAAGGGAAGTTGTGTTTATGAGTATGAATATAGTCATCTCTGTAGATACCTGGTGGAGGGTTCTATACTTCCACGGGTGGGATTTCATTCCTTAGCCAAACTGAGTCTACAGTCTTGGTCATAACTGTGTATTCTGCTAATGGACTGATTTTCAGGGCACACACTTGCCACAACCTTCCATGAAAATGGATGCTGATAGCTAACACAGCCTTTGTGTCTTGTAGCTGCAAGGCACAATCCTGCAGTATGTGAAAACTCTGATGGAAGTGATGCCCAAGATCTGCCGCCTTCCCCGACATGAGTACGGCTCCCCTGGTGAGCAAGGGTGTTTGGAGTACCCCCCCATGAGTACATCCCTGAAGAGGAGGGAATCGAGTTGGGAGCTATTGAGAAGAATCAGATTTCTCTTTCCCAGCAGATAGGGGGAGATTAAGAAGCCCAAACCATAATTTGCCTGTTTGTCGAAGAAACAAATACACTTTACTAGTAGGCAGCATGCAAGTGTGCAGGATGTTACTTTGAGATTACTGTTTGCAGTTAAGGAAGCTGAGGGATCCAGCTTGTCAGCCAGCAAGGATTTTGATATTGTGGTATTGAACACACTGTTATCCCAGATCCTGAAAATAATCGCCTACCAAGAAAGGCAGAGGGCGCTTAACTACCAGGTCCTGTTGTCCTCTTGGCCTTAATGGGGAAAAGCATTCAGAGCAGCCACAGGGCCCTGCTCCTTATTCGCTCCCCTGGCCTCTTACCCATTTCATAGTCTTGTTGGTCTGGAAAACATTCTGCCCTGTCTGGCTCACAGGCTGCAAGAACTTTACCAAAAGTCCTTAGATGTGTACTTCTGGGTCAACCTACATGGCCTGCTGCAGGCTGGTATGAGGCAATCCAAATAAATATCCATAATGATGTCAGTGTTGCTTTAGGATTAAGCTGGACCTAGGAAACTCTGTCACTCAAGAGTGCCTTTTATAAACACTTACCTGATAGCATTTTCTCCAAAGGAGGCATCAGTTAGTTACTTTGGTATCGCTGTGACCAAATACCTCTGAAAAGTAACTCAAGGGAAGAGAGATTTATTTTCGCTCAGGTTTAGAGGGTTCTGTTCATGAACACTTGGCTCCATGTTTTGAGGCAGAACATCACAGTGGCAGGATCATATTGAAGAAGAGGCTCTTTGCCTTTTGGCAAACAAAGCGGACAAAGGGAATGTGGAAGAGGCCAAGGCAAAATATAACCCCCAAAGACATGCTCCCAGTGACCCCTTGTTCCATCCAGGCCCCATCTTACCTCACCTCGTAGTAATGCCGTGATCAAGAGATGAATCTGTTCATTAGATCACGACAATCTAGTCGTCTGAAAACACCAATGCCAGTAGAGGTATGCTTCACTACTGTTCCCTGTGTGCTTCTTGTCTAGTCTTGTTAATGGACTTGAGCCTACACATGATGCCATCCTGATGAGCAGCCAGCTGATGTGGCTGCGCTCCCAGATACAGTTGGCATTTGAGGGACCTACTCTGCCATCGTAAAAGAAAATAGCCATCAGAGTGGCCCTGGCTTGGAAGAGTCCCATTTCATCAGTTCATTGATAGAAAGCAGATAAATAATGTTAAGGCAATAAAACTACAGATGGAAATTTAAATGCTGAAGAGAAAGCCATTAGATCAGATGAGTCTTGGTAGAACACAGATCAGTTGTTGACATCATTAAATTTTGATCATGCTTGTTGAGGGATGACCCAGGTGGAAGGGTGTCCATTACACTGGGTAGCTAGATAGTAGTGCTGCCACGTGGGAGATGGCAGGGACAAGACTCTGAGGTGAGCAGGAGGGTAGATTTTTGAGAAGACATTGAGGGCTGACCTGTGTCTTAAGTGGTTTGAAGTGTGTTAAACCCAACTTTGTTCTCAGGGTAGTTTGGGCTCTTACTAGGATGTCGTAGTAGCCTGCATATCCATTTTTGACCAGGTTGGCATTGGCTGTATGGCTCAAGTTAGCCATATTGGCTTGTATATTCTTGTGCCATGTTACAGTGTCCAGGCATTGGCAAAGATGACTAAAATGCTGTGGGAATTCAGAGAAAAAGTATGCCAAGTTTTCCCACCAATAGGAAGTTAGCTGCAGGGTTTTCAGATATTCTTTATCAAATTAGACACACTACTTTCTGTGCCTGTAGAGATACAGAGTTCGTGAAACGCCTTATCTGAATCCTCTAGAGATGATGCTCTGGACTCTCCTTTATTCTTCCGGTATGGTGGCAGCTTCTGTCATCATAGCCTTCTCTGAACATACCGAGTTGACTGAGAAGGGTCAGAGACTAGCCTCTGTGGTCTCAAGGATGTGCCAAGTGATATAAACCATTGTTGCCAGAAGGATGTGGCGATCTCCACAACCAGGCAGTGTCAGAATGGCAGGTGCTAGTGCTATCCCTGAAACTTCCCCCAACATTCACTTCTCTACCACAGGCATCCTAGAGTTCTTCCACCACCAGCTGAAGGACATCGTGGAGTATGCAGAGCTGAAAACTGTATGCTTCCAGAACCTGCGGGAGGTGGGCAATGCTGTCCTCTTCTGCCTGCTCATCGAGCAAAGCCTGGTGAGTTCTCAGTTCAGCCCACCGCAGGTGGCCAAGGTTCTTCACTGCTGGTGACAAAGGATTTTTTTTTCCTTTGGGAGTTCTTTAGTAGGATATGGGATGGGCAGTGCTGCAAAATATCATCATTTTTTTCTCTTTTCAGTTTTTCAAGACAGGGATTCTCTGTGTAGCCTTGACTGTCCTGGAACTTGCTTTGTAGACCAGGCTGGCCTTGAACTCACACAGATCCACCTGCCTTTGCTTTCCAAGTTCTGGGATTAAAGGTGCACCACCACCACCCAGCCATATCACTTTTTCATGGCTGTTTATTGATTCCTTACATTTGGGAAACAAGAATAAAATGTGTTTGTTTCAAGAGTGTTTTTCAAGCCTGGGCATGCCACGTTCCTTTAATCTCAGCACTCAGAGGCAGACGAATCTCTGAGTTTGAGGGCAGCCTAACTACAGAGTGTGTTCCAGCACATCCAGGACTACACAGAAATCCTGTCTCCCACCCCCCAATAAAAAAGTGCTTTTCCTGTGAGCCAGAGAAGTAGCTCAATGGGACATTACCACTATTCCAGGGAATTTTGTGGACAGACTATGTAATGTTTATTTTATACTAATGAGAAAAGTATAACTTTTCTGCACCAGACCTTTGTAATCTTTTTCACTGAGATACCCTTCCTGGGATAACTTTCTCTACTCTGCTTTAGTCTTTAGAAGAAGTCTGTGACCTGTTGCACGCAGCTCCTTTCCAGAATATCTTGCCTCGAGTCCATGTGAAAGGTGAGTGTGCATCATGAACCAGAGTTCACATTACACCGTGCAGCCAAAGCAAAAGGCCAGTGTTCACAATTATGCTAGGGAGGCCCTGTGGGGAGTGTCTAACCTGGTTAGTATTCATTAACTGAAGTATTTATGACTATAATGACGTCTATGATTTGTTTCAAAATAGCACAGAAACAGGGAAGTGGAAACCACTAAGTTAATAGTTGTCACAGGAAGTCATGAGTAAAGAGGATCATTGTACTGTTTTGCTTTAGATCACATTTAGAATTTTCAGTGAGTTTTGAAAACTGCACATGAAATATTTCTTTCATGCTTCCCCATTCTGTTGGCTGATAATTGCATGAAAAAATTACATAGTCCAGCAGATAATTACACTAGTCCAGCAGATTCCAAATAGATACATTCCGCAAGTAAATAAATCTATCAGCTTGAATTGAAGTTGTAAATGAGCTAGTTTAATATACTGTATATTTTAATATAATACAATATACTCTTTCCAAAGAGAAATCTGCATCCATGGAGTAATCTTTTTAAAAAATTAAAACTTTTGCAATTGCTTAATCTTGCATAAGGACAAAGCATCATAAATTGTTTTCCCACACAGAGGGGGAGAGAGTTGATGCCAAGATGAAAAGACTGGAATCCAAGTATGCCCCACTGCATCTTGTCCCGCTGATTGAAAGGCTAGGAACCCCACAGGTAAGGGGAGCTGTGGTTGCTATGGATTGCACACCGGGTGGAAATCCACATCAGACCAGTGGAGGGGTTGGAAGCAGCGAGAATTTATTGTGAGGTCAAAAAGACTGCTCAGATCTCCATCTCCAGGGTTATCCATTCAGAAGGTTGGGAGGATTAGAGATGGTTATGTAGAAAGAGTTTAAACATCTATCTCAGGAGCAAAGATAGATGTACTCCAAAGATGTTACCTGTTGTCATAGGTCACCCTTTCAGAAACAAAGCTTTTTTTTTTTCTTTTTTTTCGAGACAGGGTTTCTGTATAGCTCTGGCTGTCCTGAACTTGCTCTGTAGACCAGGTTAGCCTTAAATTCAGAGATCTACCTGCCTCCTGAGTGCAGGGATTAATGGTGTGCACCACCACTGTCCTACTGTACAAAGCTTTTTAATTGGGGTTTCTTCTTAAAAGAGATTGTAACAAAAGGCAAGGTATCACAATAAAATTTACTCTAGACCTGGCATACTTAATTGTTGGTACCACTGCCATTTTGAACCATGTGGTGTTTTTTTTTTGTTTTGTTTTGTTTTGTTTTGTTTTTGTGGACTCTGTTTAGTGGCATTGCTGGCTTCTACCCAATAGAAGCCAGTAGATTTTTTGTGATTACCAAAATTATCTTTGGAAATTGCCATATGACCTGGAGTCAAAGTTGCTTGCAGTTAAGGATAGCTTTACTTCATTCTTGACTCGACTAGACCATTTTAATCTTTAGGATATACTTCATTGTTGATTTAACTTATTGATATGGCTTCCACAAACCTTCTTCTGCCAGCTTAGCATTTTCTATCTAGTATGTCATAAGCAGACCTGGGGTAGTTTGTTTTTAGCCCTCCAGTACTCTAGCATGACTTGTAATATTCCATGTAATTTTTGCAGCAAATTGCAATCGCAAGAGAGGGGGACTTACTGACCAAGGAGCGGCTTTGCTGTGGTCTATCTATGTTTGAAGTCATCCTGACACGGATCCGGACCTTTCTGGATGATCCCATCTGGCGTGGGCCTCTGCCCAGCAATGGGGTCATGCATGTGGATGAGTGTGTGGAGTTTCACAGACTATGGAGTGCCATGCAGTTTGTGTACTGCATTCCTGTAGGGACACACGAGTTTACAGTGGAGTAAGTGTGCATTCTCTGACTCTCTGGAAGAGGACAGGTCCAGGGAAGGTGGGAGAAGAGAACTGGTGGTAGTGGTTGATGAAAGAACAAATGTGAGGTCAGCACTGATGACAAAGCTATTAGAAAGATAACACAGCTCTTTTAGAAAGTGTACAAACACTGCACTGGTTAAATGCCAGTGAGGTGGGTTCCTTCCTTGATGCCAAAGAACAGACTCAGGATAAGTATAGTGGAGTTACCTGAATGCAAAGCAGCAGAAGGCAAAATTTGGGCATTCCTGTTTTTGGGTAGCAGTTCCATAAAGTCATTCTTCATAGGTCTGTGACCTACCAAACTGGCATTAATCAAAAAATGGGAAATTGCTTGTGCTCATCATTCTCCTGTCTGGGGATATGTGTAGACAAAGAAATGAATGTGGCCTGATCATTGTTCTGTCCCGCTTATTCATTCTGTTTGTTGCTTGGTGCTCATAGGCAGTGTTTTGGAGATGGGCTCCACTGGGCTGGCTGTATGATCATTGTACTTCTTGGACAGCAGCGGCGCTTTGCTGTGTTGGATTTCTGCTACCATCTTCTCAAAGTTCAGAAACATGATGGCAAAGATGAGATTATCAAAAATGTGGTATGTAGAAAAAATCTTTTATACATTTGTCTTGGGGAGGAATTTTTTTTATCCTAACATAAATTTCAAGTTTAAGCATAATGCAATCTAAACAAAAAGAAATCCAGAAATTTTTTATTTTTAAATCAGTTCTATTTCTTTCTTTTTAAGGTAATTTCATCTTATTATAGAGACCATTTTTGCAGATTGTTGGCATACTACTCTTCTGGCTTCCAAATCATGTGTTTTTGAACTCCTTTTATTATCTTTTCATCATCTTATGAAGTTCCCCACAATTGAATTATAGAAAATAATAGTCAGCCATTATGTTCTCAAATACTTTCTCTTTCATATCTCCTTTTAGAACATTGTTAGACTTTTTTCTGCTTTCCATGTGACTTACTTTGTTGTATTAGTTATTGGTTGCTCCCTGAACTAATCACAATAGGTTTAAGGACAGAAATACCACCATTGATTATCTCACTTGTAAATGTCTGCAGGGTTCAGCTGATTGCCCTGCTTAGCCTTACAGAGCCAAAAGGAATGTTTTCCCAGGCGGCCCTGAAGGATGAATGTGCTTTCAGGCTCCTCAGGTCACTGGCCAAATTAAATTTCTTTTAACTGTAGAAATGAGGTCTGTTTCCTGCTGCCAGCTCATATCCTCACATGCTTTCCACATGGCACCTTCAAGCCACAAGGGATCACCCGCTTTTGCTACATCTTTCCTATCTCCAACTTACACAACTTTTCTGCTCAGATAATTGCATTGGGTCTGCCTGGACAAATCCAAGGGCTCTTTTGACGTCCCTAATGTCAGTCACACCTGAAAAGTGCTTTCTAGAAAGAGAACAGCCACAGGTGCAAATGAACTCAGTGTGGGCATTTCTGAAGAGTTAAGCTAGCTCCCAAACCTCCATTTCCTTGGCTCTTTGGAAGAAAGCCAGAGTATTTTCTTCCTCTGTGTCTTCGAAGTAACTAACTCATTTCAGGTTAAGTTGGCTGAGAATTTTACTTTCAAACATTTTCCTCCATTTTAATCTGGTTAAAATCTTGGCAGGAGCCAGCCTGGTCTACAGAGTGAGATCCAGGACAGGCTCCAAAGCTACACAGAGAAACCCTGTCTCAAAACAAAAAAATCTTGGCAGGAATATTTAAACTGGAATGTCCCCTTGTTTTATATTCGAATTCTGGTATTTGAAGGCCTTGGAGTCTCAGAAGGTCATGTAAGATGTCATATGCTTGTGTTACATGACTATTTGCGAGCTTCTGTTTCGGTTAACCTGATTGAAATGTTTTCTTCAAAGATTTGCTGCTATTCATTGCCAATTGTTACCACCCTGTGTTATTAGAGCTTCTCATGAAGTCTCCAGATGTAGACCAGGCTATTTCTTCAACCCAGTCTACCCTTCTCATCTTTACCTCCTTGTAGGCAGAACCAGCAGTGCTTTCAAGTTCTGTGTCTGTGACCTTTACCCAAATTTAGAGATTTGGCCAAAGCACCTTCTCCATAGTACTGTTAAAATGGAAATACACAACTTACATTTTATTATTTCACAGGTCTTTGCATACTAAACATATTGTGTTCATGTTAATGTTCTTTTTCTGGATTTGCTTTTGGACTTTGGAGAAAAGGGGTCACGCAGCATGACCTGGAACTCACAATGTACCCCCAGGCTGGCCTTGAACTCACAGTAAACCTTCTTCATCCTAAATAGCAGAGTGCTGACATAAGCTACCACTCCTGGCCAATAGACAACTGATAACTGAATGAACATGCCTTTAAGTTTTACAGGTCTATACTTAACAGTATCAGAATTACAAAGAAGCAAATTTAAATTGGAAATTTATTTGTTAGTCCAATGGTGATATTTAAAAGATAGTAGGGGTCGCCGGGAGGTGGTGGTGCACGCCTTTAATCCCAGCACTTGGGAGGCAGAGGCAGGCGGATGTCTGTGAGTTCGAGGCCAGCCTGGACTACCAAGTGAGTTCCAGGAAAGGCGCAA
>CABHPP010051554.1:0-12521 GCA_902168425.1 Peromyscus attwateri
ATGTTTGTAGCTGGTTCCTTTGCTAATGCCACAGTGTCACCAAAGGTCTTCAGACAGAAATTAAGGCACATCCATCTCTTCCAATGGCCCCTCACTGATTAGTCAACCAAAAGCCAAGGGTTTACACATGTCTAATAAACCCACCAGGAATGACAGACAACCAGGCACTCATGTTAACAGACAGGGAAACTTTTTAAACAATGGTTATTGATTGTCAAATATCTAAAGTACAGGGCTGGAGAGATAGCTTAAAGGTTAACAGCACTGACTACTTTTCCCAAGGTCCTGGGTTCAATTCTCAGCAACCACGTGGTGGCTCACAACCATCTGTAATGAGCTCTGATGCCCTCTTCTGGCCTGCAGGCATACATGCAGGCAGAACTCTGTATACATAACAAATCAATCTTTAAAAATATCTAAAGTACAAGAAGAATGCTATTGAATAAATTAGAATATGAGCAACTGTGTCTTAAGCACAATGAAATCCAGAGGACAATTCTTTGTCCTTAGTTGTGCCATAGTTTCCTCATCTAGGATGCAGAGTACTTTGGAATTTCCTTTTGTGGTATCAGGAATGGTGTCAATCCCGCTTGGCATGTGATCCACTAATAGCTTCTACTGAGCCTTTACTATACTCTCTAGACATTTTTGGCCAACTCTATTATGTAAGACACTTCTGAGGTGCCAAACACATGAGCCTTGCCCTTTAAAATATGTTATCTATGTGTTAATAGGATCTACATGATCTTCATTGCTGTCCCCAAGTCTTTGTCCTTCCTTCTAGCCATACTCTTTACTATATGATCTCCTCAGTTCTTCTACAATGGATGGAATACTTGTTCTCACCCATCCCTCACCTCCAAACTCATATACTCAAGTCTGGACCCTACTATGGTGATGTTTGGGGGTATCAAGATCATGATGTAGAGCCCTCATGAGTGAAATAAGTCCTCTTGTTAGACAGTATGTATATAGCTGGCTTTGCCCTCCACTATGTGAAGACACCAGAAGAAAATTGTTGTCTGAAGCTTTTATAACTTAAACTGACTAGCACCCTACCTCATATATCTCAGTCATATAGTATATAATTATTTATTATAGTGTCCTCAAGTGACTAAGAGATTCTATTGGGGTTGTACTCAGGTCTGAATGTTTATGCCGACTCCCAACTCATTTACTGAAATCTAAATGTAATATGAAAGAATTTGAATTTCAAACTGGCAGCATTGAGAGGTGATTAGGTCAAGGGGTGAAGCCCTCATAAATGAGATTAGTGTCCTTCTAAGAAGGAACATGGAAGAGATGATCTTTTTCTGCCCAGTGAAAAAAGTTAACAAATAAGGCTATGTACAAAGAAAGAGAATCTCACCTAGACACCAAGCTACTGACACCTTGATGTTGAACTTCCTAGCCTCCAAAACTGTGACAACTAATGTGTGTTGTTTAAGCCATGTAGCCTATGATATTTGTTACAGTTATATGTCTTAACAAAGCCAGGAGCAATGGGATTTTCCTTATTCCACTAATGATGAAATCAAGTATGTGACTTAACTTGCCATGTGCTAATAGTGGGCATGATATATGGGTTTAAACTTTTTATTCTTGCCCTTGGAGGAAACTCATGGAGAGTATGATGTGTGAAATACATGCTTCTTGCTGGCCCAGGAGATCTGAGAAACATATCAAAAAGAGTAACAATTCACCTTTGGCTATGTGAGTAAGAAAAAAATTCCTCCTGGTGCAAGCCATTGAGTTGAGGAGTGGTTTGCCACACAGAACTGTTGTAGCAATGACAATGACAGAAATCTGCCCAAACTTTATGTGATTATAATATCCTGGAACAAGGGATACTGGGATCCTATATAAGGTGATTATATGAATTTCCTTTAGAAAATAAGAGCACTTACTGTGTCACTTATAGTATTATGTTAAGCAAAATGTGGAAAGTGAATAGTTGAGTTGGGGACACACTAGTGCAGTGATGAGAGATTTAAAGTAGGGACACGAGACTGAGGTCACTCACTACTTAAGAGTCAGGGGCATGTCCACAAAATGTCTCAGTTTCCCCATCTTAATAAAGAGTTGAAGTAAATGTCTTATCAAGCTATTCAATTGTATACTGTCATTTTTTAAAGAAGCATGAGTATTACAGCTTGTGCTGGGAGGCAGCAGTATGGCCATAATAATGGATATAACTCCTCTAATTACTGTGGAATGCTGAATACTGAGGTTAGAGCTCTATGGATGTTATCTAATGTATTTCATGAAAGGACTGTGACAAAGCAGCCATTGCTTCCTGCTTATAAACATAGAATCAAGCTATGATGGACAATGGACAATGTTAGCAGGGAAAACAGAAGAGTCTGTTTATTTTCTTGTATGAAAAGTAATTTATTTTATCTTTTCTTCTGGCTTTAATATTTCTTAGCTTGGTACCATAAATCTGGCCCAGAACATTATTGGGAGCTCCCAGCCCCAGGGGTTAACCTATTACTATTATTCTATTAATTGGACTTAGTATCAAACTGCCCTCTAAATTTACATCTCAACACCCACAGATTAGGGGAGCTCTCAGACCTCATCAGAGAAAGTTGTTAACCCAGAAATGGAAACCCACAACTAATTCAAGTGTAGAGAATTTGTGTCAGTGGACTGCTCAGTCACCAATGGGACATCTATATCATGCCCCTCTGTTCCAGATTCAGGGACCTTCTAGAAAGAAGAGTTGGAAAGATTGTAAAAGCCAGAGATCATAGGAGACTAACAAGAAAGAGTATTTTCTGGACATGGCAAGACCACTGTTCTCATAAACCCATGGCAGCTGTGGTTGCTTGCACAAGACCTACACAAGATCAAGCCAGTCAACATATAAGCATGGAGGCAGGAGGGGATTATGGCGCCCACCTCTAACTGAGTAGCTATTAATAATTGATAGCTTCAGGGTGAGGGAGAGTGTTTTCTTTAAGCATGTAATCCTGAAGTGCTGGGGATGCTGTGAATGTGTTGCTCTGGTTGATTGATAAATAAAATGCTGATTGGCCAGTAGCCAGGCAGGAAGTATAGTGTAGGTGGGATAAGGAGAGAGGAGAATTCTGGAAAGTGGAAGGCTGAGTAAGGAGATACTGTCAGCCGCTGCCATGAGGAGCAGGATGTAAGGTACCGGTAAGCCACAAGCCACGTGGCAAGGTATAGATTTACAGAAATGGGTTAATTTAAGATATAAGAACAAGATAGCAAGAAGAAATTGGGAGGGATAAGGAGGTGGAGGGATAGATCTGGAAAGGAGCCCGGTAGAGATAATATATAAGACCTCAAAGAATTAACACAAATATTATATTAAAGTATTTCTTAATTATACAAATAATACATGAACATAAGGCTCAAACACCATAGATATGGGCAGAGAGCAATAGATACTTTGGCAGTCATACCCCTACAGTGTTCTTAATGCACAAGCAATCCTCTGAGGCATTACTACCAATAGTATGAAGGACATCATTCTACCCTATTCATTTGTATTCACAGGGTTCTTTTCTTACTTCATCCAATAACTTCCCACCACACCTTCACTACATTCAGAGGCTCATCATGGCACCAGGGCCAAAATTCTCATTCTGATCCTTCTTTATTGTAACTTTCCCACAGCCCTTAATAGTCTAGCCACATTCCTTCCTCTGATTTTCAAATTCTCAAAGCATGAACTTTCTTTTGTGCCATTGGCCTTGATGTCTCCTCTGCCTAGGACATTTCCTTTTTGAGATGTCTCCATGGACTACCTCCTTGTTCCTCTTAGATCTATAATCAAATGTCACCACCTCCACAGGCTCTTGCTGCCTTCAGCTAAGTCAGCTAAGGTCTTCTGTGTACCTCTTTAAGCTCCTGCTTCCATGGATTCAATGCTTTTCATTGCCTTCCCAACTTCAATTCCCCATCCCATCCCTGGTCCACACTCACTGCCTAGGATGTAATATCTCATAAAGGCCTCTAGTTCACTTATTATTATATAAGAATTAGAATTCAAAAAAATGATGAATTAATGATTCTCTTGTATGATATACACAAACATAGTCATGTGTATTTTTATGTAATTTATAATATACATAATGTTTTGTGTTCTTGGATTACAATGTTTATATTCTAGGCCTTGAGAAAGATTGAATGTTAGTGTGTGCTGAACTAGATTGAGTTTATAATGGCTGCATATGTGATTATATCATAGGATTATTCATCTTTTCTGTACTGCTGAGCATGAAGTTCTAATTTTCTTCTATGGGAAAATAAAGAATCCAGCAACAAATATCCTTAGTGGTTACTGTGCTGTGGTGAGGGGCTACTCCTAAAAATAAAATTAACCCATTTAGCCACTAGGTGAAGAGAAAGATCACATTTATAATTTTGAAAACATTGCAAAAGTCCTTAAATTTGTTGACTACTCTTAAAAATGTATGCCAACATGGTACACATTGCATTCCACAGCTGAATAGTCTGAAGACCACTGTCACTAATAGGAGAATGTGGATAAGATCACACAGAAACGGCCAGCCCGGTGTTTTGAGTGCATTGGGAGAGCTCATCTAGGCACCATAATTATAAGCACTAACTCAGTTTCTTTTTGTTTTCTTCATTATACCTTTGAAATGGCTGTCATAAAGTCATTTATTGCCAGCTGCTTTCATGTTTATAATGATACAACTCCATGCAGCATAAAACAAACTATTATGTAGCCATGAATAGTAGTAGGGCCCTTCCAAACTTTATATTATGCAAGGAGACAGCTGGATTAGTTCCACTGTGAATTTATTAGGATGCAAAATGTTGGAACCAGCCAAGGGAAGAACTTGATTTCTGCTTGAGCTTGCTCATATGACTGGTAGAAATGTTTTACTGAAAACTCTGCATATGTGAAAATGGGAACCGGTCTCCATAAACCTGCTGAACCGCAAAGAATGTTCTCTTGGTTCCATAATATTCACTCTGTAAACTCCACATTACAGCAAAGGAAAAGCAACAAGCCCAAACAAACCAAACCCTCCTAGACAGCAACTCGATTGTGTTCCACGCTAAAAGCTCCTACTAAAACAGAATGTCCTCCAAATGGTGACTTTCAAATGACCTTGTTCAATTATGGTTCTGTCAGGATCCTCATTTTCCTCGTGATTAAGTACATGTATCAGGCAAATTTGATAACTCTGGACCCCAGGGGTAAAGCGTGCCTGGGGATGCCCTTTGGTAAAGCTGGTGCAGCGGCCAGGGGAAATTGAGATAAGAGTCAATCATTTTAGATCCCCTGAGAAGTAAATTACCCACTTGAGGCTGAAAGGCCATAGCTCTCAGCTACTGTCATCCCTAACTGTGCCTTCAGAGAACAATTTCCTGATTGAAGAAGAGGTACATGACCAGAAGAGCCCTGTGCACACAAAAATGAAAGAGTCAAGGGTTCTGTCTGCAAGAACACAGGCCTTTGTGCGGTAGTTCTTTTTCAAGGATCTTAGAATTATACTTAGTATGGCCATAAAAGACACAATCAGTACCTCATTGTTCATGTGTGTCTTATGAACATGTATATGGGTGTGTTCTTTCTCCCAAGAGGGCATTTGTGGAGGCTAGAGGTCAAAGTGGGGCTGGGTTTCTCACTGAACCTGGAGCGCATGAGTTAAGCTAGACTGGCTAGCCCCCCCAGGCCTTGCTCAGTTATCTACTGCAACTCTCACCACCGTGTCTGCAAAGGACATTACAGACACAGTGCCTCCCCACAGGGGTTCTGGGATCTGAACTCGGGTCTCCATGCTTGCACACTAGGTGCTATACCAACTGAGCCCCTCTCTGGCTCTAGGATGTCAGGCTTCATCATCCCCATACCCCCATGCATACATTCCAGAATTGGCAGAGGAATCACCCAGCATTCTAGCATCCATT
The DNA here is from genome assembly GCA_902168425.1 of Peromyscus attwateri. Classification (NCBI taxonomy): domain Eukaryota; kingdom Metazoa; phylum Chordata; class Mammalia; order Rodentia; family Cricetidae; genus Peromyscus; species Peromyscus attwateri. The sequence goes on from CABHPP010051554.1 coordinate 5,917, forward strand.
TTCCAGTATGCCTAAGAAGCAAGTTGTCTCTGAATCAAATTTCTTCCCTCCATCTAGAAGCAGCAAGTTAGTAATGATTGGTCAGTGACTCGTGGGAGGCCTTGTACACATACTCCTGTCTAGCCAGATGTTTCTCCAGTTCCACCTGGCCCCTTGGTCTGCAGTCACTTATAAAATAATCACTCAGAGGCTTAATATTAATCACAAACTGTGTGGCCCATGGCCCATCTTCTTGCTTCTTGCTAGCTAGCTCATATAACTTAACTCAACCCAAAACTATTAATCTATGTATCTCCATGTATTCTGTAGCTTTACCTTCATCCTATTACATGTTGCTCCTTGGACGGTGGTGGTTCAGCACCTCCCCTTACTCTCCTTTCTCATTTCACTGTCTCTCTTGGATTTTCCCACCTGGCTCCATCCTGCCCTGCCATAGGCCAATGCAGCTTTATTTATTAGCCAATGGGAGTAACACATACAGCATACAGAAAGATATCCCACAGTTCTTCTGGACTCCTTTCTTTATGGAGAGAATGCTGAAGTATCACCTGCCTTGTCCAAAGGACACCAGTAATGGCTGGACAGTCTCTTGGGGTTCTTTTCTGATATTTACCATCTTTTCATGCTCACTCACCACTCAGGGAACCATTTCTTACTAAATTCCTTTCCTCTAACATCCTTTCAGAATGGTCTGCTTCTGGGAAATTAGCCCAAGGCATTTGTTAATGTTATTTACTTCTGTGGCTGACAGTACTTTTACCATGTAATAACCTGGAGGTTATTTTTGGAAGAGATTCTCTTTATTAGTAATTAGTAAGTTGACTTCCAGAAAAAAAAATCAAACTAACCATGACTGCCAACCTACTATTGTGTATATTTCTCAGAAAAAAATGGCACTATTATTTGGTTTCAGTGTGTCTTCCAAAGTTCATGTGTTAAGACCTTGATGATCATTGTGGCTATGATGAGAGGCTAGGGAAACTTTAAAAGGTGGACTCTAATAGAAAGCTATTAGGCCACTGGGATTAATAAAATTATTTCACAACCAGGTTCATTCCCATGAGTACTTGCCATTGGAAGAACAACAAACCTGGTCCCTGCATATCTCTAGCTTTCTCTCTTGCCATGTGATTTTGGCCTCTGACCTTTGACCCTGATGCTACATTATGTTGTGATGGAACAAAAGACTCCTCACCAGCACCTGGCAGGTACCATCGCCATATTCTCCAACTTCCAAAAACTGAGCTGAACAAGTCTTTTCTTTGGGAAGTGCTCAGTGTATTTCTTTATAGCAATGCTGCATGGAATAATACAGGTGGGATTTGGTCTTTCTCATTAGAAAAACAAAACAAAACAAAAAAGCAAGTAAGACTTAATGGGCATTCCTAATATCATTACCCCAAGAAGAGATGAGCACTCTCCCCAGAGTCCCACAGCAGCTAAGGAGAAAATCTCAGACACATACACTGATCCTCTGGCTCAAAACCTAAGCACTGGATATTGTAGAATAGAAACATTGAAATCCAAGGAAGAAGGGGAGAAGAAGCCATGCTGAGCAGCATAGGCCTATGAGAAAGGGCTGGTTAGATACAAGAATTCTTTGATAGTATCACCGAGATGTGGATACCCTTTCAGGTTCTATTTACCAGGATATTTTGTTATTTTTTTTTTATTGCTGTTGTTGATGTGGTTTAGAGACAGAGTCATGCTATGCAGTCCAGGCTGGCCTCAAACTTGTCATCCTCCTGCCTCGGCATTTTGAGTGATACAATTCAGTCATGCACTGCCACGGCAGTTCTACTAGATTTTTAACTGAACACAAATCCCCAAGAGGCCTAAACTGGAGACTATAATCCAGAAGGTCTAGAGTGGGAAATTACATTTCTAACAAGTTCCCAGGGTTACTGCTAGCTCCCAGGGCCCCACTTTGGGAGCCATGCTCTAATCGGTTTCTCTCCCCCTCACTGCTGCATCATATAATTGCATCTTATACTGTGTCCCCTTAGAGCCGAGCACTCTCCCCTGGGAGGAGCTGAAATCCTTTTCTGTGTTACTAATGCCTCACCACGGAAACCACATAATTGGAGAGGAGCAGATTGCCAGTTTGCCAACACATATGTAGAGTTTGTGCCTGCAGATTTTTGACACCTCTCTTCTGTCCCTTAAAATGTCAGCATGTTCCCTCCACAAATTGGGCAACTCTACTTCAGCCCCTCCACAATTCCATGGTGCGAACAGGAAAACATTACAATAAGGAAAAGATGCCTTTCTATGTGAATGCAGTCAGTTATCCAGCCAATTATGTGTGCAAACACCTGACTCCACATCATACTGATGAGGGGCAGGTGAGACTCCTGACAGTTGCTTTGGGCCTAAACTCCAGCATGGCTTGTGAAGAAAGAGGGCTTTAAACAAATGAGTTGTGATTATGCAGCTTGAGTCAATATGTAAAGGTAATAAATTCCTCTTTCCTTAGACACAAAGGAAGACATTAGTCAAGCCTAATGCACACTTTATATTTAACAAGGGAATTAATTAGGGGATAATGACTAAGAAAGAGATGTCTAAAAGACGCACTCTGTAGGAGCGCTCATATAAAGGAAAGCTAGAAAGGAAGAAGTAGAGGAAATTGATCGTCATCCTCATATTTTTCAAGTTCAAGAATTGCTACTCAGATCCCTAAACATGACTGTGCTTTGTGGGCCATCAATTGCTGTAAGAGTTTTATCAACTAGAGTCTATTATGAAAATGAGTAAAAAGAACACTATGAAGTACAGCCAGTCTGTAAGAGGGATCTGCCAGCTCAGGATGAAAGATGTGGGTTTTTCCTACATATTTCCTCGTGATCACTGTATGAATACTGCCAGCATTATCCTAGAACCACATGAAAGGGAACTTGCAACTGGCCCTTCACTATGTCCAGAGGGTCCATGATAGACCTTACATAGGGAAATAAGCAGGCCCAATGTGTAAGAAGGAGGTAAGAATAAATTCTTCCCACTCCTAGGGAATAAACTAAACTGTGTGCCAGATTATAATTCTGAATTTAAATGTGATGAAGTCATGTATTATCTTGATGGATAGCTGAAGGAGAAGGATGGAGGGATAGAGAAATTTCTGATTGACAGGTAAACACTTTTAGCCACCACTAGTTCTGTTAGATGTTTATTCCACTGGAAGTATAATTTAAAAAAGAGTAGAATTTTATTTTTTAATAGAAATATCACAATTGCATATTAATTAAGGACAAGAAAAATAAAGCACATCCATAGCAAGTTAGAACTCTAGCTCATGGAAAAGAAATTTTTTTTACAGTGGGACTCCTACCCATGGCTCTTCCATTTTCTTCATGTCTCAGTTTCCTCTTTTTTTTTCTGAAATTTGATACACCCTTCAACAAGAAAAATGATGATTTAATTAGCAATGGATACTGCTTACTGAGATTGAGGGCATACCCCGCAGAAGGCTTTTAGTGACAAATAAGTGGCCAAGTATTAAACACACTTACACAGGTAATTTATTTTCCTACAAACTCCTAAAAGTTGTCTAAGGTCCCCATCCTATCAAATGTGTTCTTTTCTAAGCCACCATTGCCTCATGGGATATTTAGCTCACAACCAGCTGCAAAAATGCTAGGTGACCTCCTTGGCCATACTTCATATCACCTTTAATTTAGTTTCAGTGTTCTGTTAGAAGTACAGATCCCCAAAGCTTGCAACTACCCCCAACAGTTATTTGTTCTAATTATCCCAGCCACCATCACCATCAGGCTCACCATAGGTTTATTTGTGTTCTCCAGGGACGGAGATTTAAAGATAAAGAAAAGAGCATGGTCCAGTGCTTCTCAAACTTCAGTGTATATCCAGACCTGAGTGGTTTGCTAAAGAACAAACTGATTCAGTGAATCTGGGGTGGCGGAGAGTTCATATTTTCTGTGAAATGCTAGATGATGCTTATGTTATCAACTATGGATGTTTACTATAGCAAGTGACCAGATGACAAAGGCACTTTGAGCTCTTTCTCAATACAGTACTTCATCATTCCAACTAGGGGAAGGCAGGGAAGGGACCATAGTCCCATTTTGAACATTGATATCTGGAATAGAAAATCCTTGAAAGCCTTCCAGAAATAATGATCGATCAGGAATAAGCCAGGCAATGAAGTCTGTGGTTTTCCACCCTGGGGCTTTGTCATGATAAGACCATGTTTGAGCACATACTCCTCCTCCTGTGTCTATTCTGTCATATGACACCGTAACACCGTTGGCACTGTTGCCAGTGAGACTTATTTGATTGTTGCTTTTCTCCATGCCACATCCACATTTTAGACATATAGTCAATGTGTTTCTGCAATTTGCACTGAGATAGTTCCCAAGCAACACCAATGATGCTGCTCCAGGGCTTAAACTGTGAGTGGACAAACAGTACTCAGCAAAGCAAATTCTATGCACGGTTGGTCCTTCTACTCCATGAATCTTCATGTCAGTACAGATTCTTATACTGAAAATGACTAAGAATATCCCAAAGGAGAGACACCTGCCTCAAAAAATTCAGTGATGCTTGTAACTTCATGTAAGGCTTGATCAAGCTGCTCAACAGTGCTTCTTGTTATTACATTAAGGAGACTCTATAGTATGGGCCAGTTGTCTGGGAGGAAGCGCGTGCGTGCGTGCGCGCGTGCGCGTGCGCGTGTGTGTGTGTGTGTGTGTGTGTGTGTGTGTGTGTGTGTGCACATGTAGACATGTAAAGGTGTTATCAATGAGAAAGTCATATCTTTGAGTAGTTTTGTTTGTGAGTGAATAGAGAAGCTGAGACACCTCTTCTTGCCAGAATTGCAAGTGGATTTTCTTGGGTTTAGAGAAAGACTCTATAAATGGTTTCCTGAGAGCCATTTCTACGCTAAAGACTCTGATTCAGTGGTCTGACAGGCTTCCAAGAATGTGTTCATTATTATAATCACCAGTTGATTTACACTTTTAAAAGAAGCTGATTAAAGCTTCTTGGAAGTCACAGCCTCTCTTTAATTTCCTTCCCAGTTACGGGCCCCTTTCTTCTTGGTGCCTTGTGTAACTGGGTGGAATCCCCATTTCCTCTTCCTTCTGCAGTTACTTCCAGTCTTTCCTTGTGTTGATTCCCTAAGATAGGGTCAGCCCTAATGAGGCACTCTAGACTGTCCTTATAAGCTCGCAGCTGCAAGTAAGCAGCACAAACAGTTAGTTAGAGAGAAAAGAGGAGTCTCTGCTGCCTTCAGATATGGTATATTCATGAGTCAGGCCACTCCAGGGCTCGCAAAACTGCAGCCGCAGACACGGCTTTCATTCATCTTGGATATCCATCGACATTTGCCAAAAAAACGAAAAAACAAAACAAAACAAAACTTGCTTTTTTATTTTTAGCCTACATTCTTTGTCCAAAATGGTGGCCTTCACTATGGCATTTTCACATATATAATTTTTGAATGTATAATTATGCATTATATATATAATTTCCAAATATATACATATACATACAAATACGCACACACATGATGTGTTTTGATATTGGCGCCCCTTGTTATCCCTCTTGTTCCCCCATCTCTTCTTGCTGTTCCTCTTCCCAAATAGCACCCCCTTCATGTCATATATACATATATATGCACACAAAAGCTTTGTATTTAAAGAAATATCATGACATTTTGCATTCTGCAGTGAATGCAGAACCTTGAAAGACTAAACTGAGGTTGATGAGATGGTGACTGCCATTCACTTCTTGAAATAGAAATGGCAGAAGAAAAATGCAGATATGTTCGTAAATTGGAAATATAAAAGTGTACTTATTTATAATTATTAAATTTATTCTATTTCTCTTCCCCTGAATGGTAATATGCTCTATTTTCTGTTACTTATGTTAAGCAATATTCTTGGAAAATTATTAGCAGTGCAGATGTGATAGCCATCTTTGGGTATGTTTTATTAGAGAGATTTTAAGTATGTAATGACTCATCTATAGTACTTTATGAGCTATCATAAATGGGTCATTTGTCCAGATAAGAAATTTAGTTGCAGAAAGAACATGGGGCTATATTTGGATCTCAATTACATAGGCCAGACCCACCAGCAAAGTCATTAGCTATAATAATTCCTAAGCTCTCTAGAAGGAAGCACTGTACATGGGAAATCCCACTGGTGCCATAATCTGGCTTTCAGGGGCCAAGAATTTTTCCTTGAGAGTCTCAAAGGTTTTAAAAAAAATGTATTATATTGATTAATTAATTAATTTAATTTATCAGTGCAGGAAAGGCTCTCTATTGTGTGTGTAGGTCAGAGAACAAAACTTATGGGAGTCAGTTCTCACCTTCTACCATGCAGGTCCCAAGGATCACACTCAAGTCTTTACGCTTGTCATTAACAGTCTTTACCTGGTGCACAATCTCACCAGTTCTCAACAATCTTGAAAAATATAAATGGTGCCATGTTCTGTGCTAAAATTCCAGAAAAGTAACATTTTCTGACTAAAACCCAGAATCTGTCTTAAATTAAGAAACTACCAGGATAAAATCCTCAATATGGAAATACCTTTAGACAAAGTTTTCATTTATCCTACAATATGATACCATATTCCTTAGC
>CABHPP010051627.1:0-18821 GCA_902168425.1 Peromyscus attwateri
TAGGGAGAGGCTTAGTTCAGCTGTGGCTCTTGACTCTGGATAGCCTTTCGGGAGAAAGGTAAGTGGGGCAGAATGTCCATGTGACTGGGCAGAAAGAAAGAGACCTTAAGACAGGTGAAGGGAAGGTGGGAGAGAGAGGGAGAGAAGGGGGAGGAGGGGAGAGGGAGAGGAAGTGATTGGGGGGGCAGGGAGGGAGGGTGAGAAAGGTTAGAGGAAAGAAACAGGAGGGAAGAGGATGGAGAAAGAGAAATTCCAGGAAACTGTCCAGGAGGGACTTTGTACAGGCTGTGCTGGTTTATTGCTTTACTGAAGAAGGAGAGCAAATCTCATCAACTCATCAACTCAGTGGAGTTTGTCTTCTCAAATTATGATGTGGTTTGGTGGAGGATAAATCCAGGCTCTTCCTTCACACTTTAGTATAACATGACCCAGCATGGACACTGGAAATTATTTGTATAGGGTAAGTATGGATTGGTTTATAATTGCTTAAGTACGTAAACTGCAAAATTCATATTCCTTTTTGCTCACCTTATTTATTTTTTATATGGATCATAGTATGAGTCATCAACAGACCAGGAACTTCAACAATAAATTTCTACCTGCAGAGATCATATAGCCTAGTCCAATTCCTCAAGTTATCAACCATTTTCATTTTCTACAGCCCAAGGAGCGTTCTCGTGGCTAAGTATTGGTATTGATAGCAGCACTAGCAATAGTGTTCACTGAGCAGTCTATCACACGTGGCCGTTGTCTGAAGACTGTCGGAATTATGTATTTTTTGGTCTTCACAACAGTTGAAGATGACTCTACCACTCCTCTCAGGGTGAGGGAGAGGCAGAAAGTAGCCAGTGTGCCCAGGGTCATACAGCTCTGTGGCAGTGTGAGCTGAGCCCAGACTCGTCAGCACTGACACTGCTGTGCATGTTTTTATGGGATGTCCTTGTCTCTTTTGCAATTGCTGCTGCTTTTCACAAACAGGAAACCAGGCCCAGGCAGGTCAGTAGATTTCCATCTTCGCTCATTAGCAGTAGTTACTGGTAGAAATCTAGGGCTCAGGCTCCACAGTGGAGGGGTTAAGACCATGGACACAGTCTTTAGATGGCTCCCACTTGACTGGGTGCTTCAATTATACATTAGAGAGAAGAAGCAAGCCAAGGGTGGCCATCTGCAGACAACCTTTATGTTTTCTTCTGCTTATTTTCTAGATGGAAACAGTTTAAATGCATAATTAAGTCAGTGTAGTGGTGCTCACTTAAGTCATAGCACTGAGGAGGGTGAGGCTGGAGGATGGCCAGATTGAAGTTAGTTATCCTGGCTTCCAAAACAAGACTTGGTTTAAAGAAAAACAAAGTCAAAAAACAAAACAACAACAACAAAATGTATCTCAGTTGCATTTTGATGTGACTAAATTAACAAGAAAAAGCCCTTAAGTTGTAGAGACATAAAGTGACTTAATGTTAAAATCTTACCATGTCTCTGCCATTTCCTAGTTAAAAGGACACTGTAGGGTTAGAAAAGTGGCCCAGTTGGTAGAGTGTTTACCCTTCATGCTTGAAGCCCTGGGTTTGGTTCCCTGTATCACATACACCAGATGAAATGGCACATACCTATAACCCAGGGAGCAGAAAGATGGAGGCCGGAGGATCAGAGGTTCAAAGTCCATGGCCAGCCTGAGTTTCCTGAGACTTTGTCTCTGAAGAAAAATGATATATAAATTGGAGAAAAAAATTATTTGCTATATGATAGGTATTTGGAAGTTCATTATATGATTCTTTCCTGCCTCCACCTCCTTTTTGTCTTTTCAGTTAGAAAATGATAATACAAATTTTCCAAAGTGTACTCACTGGAGTTTTGTGATTTTGAATGGACGTTTAACCTCTCTAGGAAGAACTGAAGCTTTTCATGTGTAAAGTAGGAGTAATAATACCCATCTAAGCAAGCTTTGGAGGATTCTGAGAAGCATCTTGTGGAAAGCACTTAAAACATGGCCTTGCAGGTCACTGCCTACTCCACTCATTCCTTGAGTGTGTCTTTATAACTGAAGTGTTGGGGTCTGCCACATGCTAGGCATTGTTCTGATGATGACGTACTGAAAGACAGATGAGCTTGCTGCCCTCTGTGTGCATGTCCTTCTAGTGATAGTTGGCACTGTTGGAGGGTTCAGGTTGCGTTTAAACTGCTCTTTCTCTTTGCAGAGACAGCAGGGAAAAATACCACTTCAAACAAAAGGCCTAAAGCAATATCAAATGCTCCTGTCATTTTGGATAAACTTTCCAGATTTCTTTTTGATACTTCTTTTCAATTTCTTTTGTTTTCAGGGCACTGCTCAGTTCTCTTTCTGCCTATTTCCCTGCCCTTACCATCTCTATATTAAACAGAGAGAAGATTTTAACATCCCTGTAAGTAGAACATAGTTTTGAGTTTTCCAGGTGCAAACGCTTTATAGGATATCCACATTTGAATTCTCTGCTTACTTCAAGCTGTGGGTTTGGATACATCATCTCCCTTGTCAAAGATATCCTTTCCCCCAATCAAAATCTATGTAGAACCTGCTTTTCATGGTAGTGATGGGTATTAGCTAATACAGACTATTTCTGTTACATGTTTGGTACACGTGATGCTCTGCTTTTGTTGTTTGGGTGATTATGTTTGGTGGATAAGCTTGCAAGGTTACCATCCTGGGACAAGCAAGGCCAGAGCTCAATGGGAAAGAAGGGATACAGGACCCAGTCCATCTTTTAGTCTGTATGCAGATACTGCCATAACTTGAACCACTTTTTTCTTTTTGCTTTATCTTTATCTTTCTTTATTTTTATGTTTTAGCTGCAGACTGAACCAGGGCTCACACTTGCTAGGCAAGCATCCTGCCACTAAACTAAACTCCCACCCCAACTTGAACCATTTTGAAGTTTGTGTTTCAGTTGAACCACCTGTTTGATCTCAAAGCCACCATGAGCTCTAAGAAGCGCAGATCACAGAAGATCCCGTTCAATGCAAGGAAAAATGCAAAAATCGATGACTATTTATTTCAGGTATGTCTATTATTATTGCTTGTGGGATATACTGTAGATGTAATTCTAAACAGTCTAATTAAATAAGAAACACAGAGTCAAATAAAGAGTTAAAAGCCCAAGAGGTCAGAGCACTAGCAAATAGTCTTTAGCTTACCAGTCACTGCTCTCCTTCCCCTGAGAGAGAGAGAGACCTTCTCCTGTGTGACCCGTCTTTTTATTGCCTTTCTGTTCTGCCTTCTCATCGGTTCTAAACCCAACTACAAGACTTCCTTGTCACTGCCTGTCTATACAGACCTCCAGGTCTCTGTGGTTGGTACTGGGATTAAAGGCATGTGTCTCCATGCTGGCTGTGTCCTTGAACACACAGAGACTTTGCCTGCCATGTGATCGGATTAAGGGCGTGTGCTACCACTGCCAGACTTCTGCTAAACGGCTTGCTATTAGCTCTGACCCCCAGGCAACTTTATTTATTAACATACAAATAAAATCACATTTCAGCACAAATAAAATATCACCATAATATACTAATAGCTGTCTTAGCCACAATGGGTCCTAGGTCACATAGGTTCTACTGCCAAGAAAGATTGGGACAATGACATATTCTAGGATCTTTCTTACCCACTTTATTTATTTTGGTGAATTGCAGCAAAGATGGGGAATTGTAATATAGGTTTTAGTTAAATAAAATCAGTGTTTAATAAAAAAAAGTGTATTGTAATCATATCTGAAACATTAATTGAATAGATCAAATATAATATGCCATAGCAATCTGTGAAACAAACAAAATTAATACTACTTAATAGTACTAAAATGTCTGAGTATGATTGGCCCTTGAATCATAACAGCCTGTATTTGTTTAGTACTTTTCACTTTACAAAGGATTTTGTATAATTATTCTTACCATAACCTTCATAGTCAAGTGAGGAAGGTTGGTTCCAATTTGTTTATGAAGAAAAGAGAGTCGCTTGAGCCTGTGATGAAGACTTGGGCAAGTTTACTAAGATATGACAAATGATTGTGCCCTCTGAGACTAAAATGTTCCTTTATTATATCAAGGTAGTGGAGAAGTGTCAGGCATTTGATGTGCAAAGTTAAAGCCTTTTCCTTGTTTCTTTGTGTCCAGATTCTAGAAAGCAAGGCATCCAAATAGCTAGAAAATCCATGACAAGCCAAGATTTGTTTATTTCTGTCCTACTCCATAACAGTACACTCGAGGAACACACATGTTCTCATTTCCTTTCAAACATGTCAGACCAGGCATGGTGGCACAATGCTGTAATCCCAGCATTCAAAAGTCAGAGAACAGAAGATTGTGAATTTTAGACCAGAGTGAACTATATAATGCCTCAAAAAGGAAAAGAGAAAATTTGACAAAAAAGTCCATATCAATCCAGGAATATTTAAATATCTGGAGGTCTATTTCTGTACTCCCATGGTTGTGAAAAGGATGTTCTGACCAAATCTAACCACAGGGATGCATTTTGAGAGACTCTATACATGGATAGAGTAGATTTATATTGCCTTGCAATCTTGTCTGTTTAACTGAGAATGTTAGTGTCACTACAACTGATAACAGGTTTAAGTTTTAACCAAGCTCCAACATTGCTACTCCTGTTAATAGTGAGTGACTTTGCTGGCATATGAACCAGCTGCCTATTGGCATCATTCTCATGATGAATATGACTTAGAGAAAATGACCCTTTCAGACATAGTTATCAGCCATTTAGTTTCTTTTTCTATTGCTGTGATAAAATACCCCAACAAAGGCAATTTAAAACAGGAAGGGTTTGCTTGGTTCAGTTTCTTACAATCCACCATGGCAGGGAGTCACAGCAGTAGGACCCTGGGAGAGTTAGTTACTTTGCATCTACAGTCAATAGTAGAGAGCAATGAAGGCATGCTCGGTTCCCCCTTATCATCTTAAACAGCCCAGGATTTAACCTCGGGAATGATGCCAGCAGGTTTAGGATAGTTCTCACTGGAATTGATGTAACCAAGATAACGCTCCACAGATGTGCCCATCTCCCAGGTGATTTGAAGTCCTGTTAAGCACACAGTTAACAATAACTGTCACAGACACTTTTAGTTTTCATTAAGACTTTCCTGTTTACTGAATTTGATTTATGTCCTTCCATTTTCCCCTTTCCTGGTTCTTAATTAAAGACATATAAAAATGGGAGATGATGAAAATTTACAAAAAATGTATAGTCCACTACAAAAAGATATTAGATGGTGTATTAAAATCCACTGTATATTGGTATCTGCTCACTTACTTTATGGATTATGTTGTGATATAATATTCTGTAATCTTAATTTCTCTGCCAAAAGGACAAGACCAATTTTTTCTCACATTCCATAGGATGTGAGCAACATATTTCATGTGATTATATTCATTCATAGGGAATTTATATAATGAAGAGAATGTCTTGCATTCATTTCATGATAGATGCTGCCTGAGCCACAGTATTAAGGAGATATGAAAATTGTGAGTCTGAAGCCAACCTGGGCTACATATTGAATTCCAGGGAAGTCTTAACTACATAGCAAGACTGCCTCACTAATTATTAAATAAAGCACAAATTATCGAGCATCTGTTGCTGTTGTAGAAGAACTGGATTTGATTTCCAGCACCAACATGGTGGTTCATAAACACTGATAACTCCAGTTCAAGTGGATCTGATGTCTTCTTCTGACCTCTGTGGGCACCAGGCATGTGTAGACGAATTTCTAAATGGTCTTATTAAGTAAAAAACATAGAGCCAAATATAGGCGTGAAAGCCTTAGAGATCAGGGAAATAGGAATATCCCCCAGCCAACCTTACCTTACCAACTCTGCAGCTTCTAAATGCAAGCCACTTCCTGTCTACCTGCACCTTTATTGCCTTGCTTTTCTGCCCTCTCATTGGCTGTTAGCCACGCTACCTCACTTCCTTGTCACTGTCTGTCTGTACAGACCTCCAGGTCTCTATGATTGGTACTGGGATTAAAGGTGTGTGTCACCACACTTGGCTCTATTCCCTAGTATGGCCTTGAACACACACACAGAGATCCTGCCTGATAAGTGATCGGATTAAGGGCGTGTGTTGCCTGACTTTGTTTACTTAAAATGGTTGGCCTTTCCCCCCTGATCTCCAGGCAAGCTTTATTTATCAAAACACAAATAAAATATCACCACAGGCATGCACATGGATCACACACATACATGTAGGCAAAACATTCATATACATACAAATAAATCTTAAAAAACAAATTAATGATAAATAAACAACTTCAAAATGTTATTGGAATACACTTTATGCTTGAATAAGATAAAATGTATATTGCTGAAAATAATAAAAATGACTTGGAATACCATATAGGGAAGCTGGTAGACCTTTGAGTGTCTGGATAACACTTGTATCTGCCTTCTTATTTGTTAGAAAAATGCACCATGTGTAACAGGAGCTTTTCTGACTGGTTTGATAGGAAGTTGAGATTGTGTTTTGGATTCCAAGATGAACTCTGGCTTAATTCTACTTTTGAAATTGGTACTGAGTTTCCCAGAGGAATTATGTGAGCTGACATTAAAAATGGACACAGAACTAGAGTTTTCAGAGTTATAAGATATCCATCGGCCGGGCGTTGGTGGCGCATGCCTTTAATCCCAGCACTCAGGAGGCAGAGCCAGGCGGATCTCTGTGAGTTCGAGGCCAGCCTGGGCTACCAAGTGAGCTCCAGGAAAGGCGCAAAACTACACAGAGAAACCCTGTCTCGAAAAACCAAAAAAAAAAACAAAAACAAAAACAAACAAAAAAAAAGATATCCATTTATTTTTAGGTCCCCAAAGAAAAGCAGAATGATTCCGATATTTCTCAAGCAAAAGTGGGCTCCAGAAAAACACCAAGAGATATAACCAACACCCAGGATCACAGAGCCAAGAAAATCCGACAAGATCAGACTCCTCCCCTAAATAAGACAATCACAGTCACCTTGGATGTGAACCGCAGGAAAAACAAAAACATGAAACATAACCACACACATGACGAGACAAGTAGCTTATATGCAGCACTCAACACTCTTGATGCTGTCAAAGAAGAGATAAAAAGACAACAAGGCAAAGAAATGCTGGTGCGCGGCATACAAGGAATCGAAGGGTACATAAACCTTGGCATGCCCCTCTGCTGTTTTCCAGAAGGCAGCCACGTGGTCATTACATTCTCTCAACGTAAAAGGGAGCCAGAAGAAAATAAACAGTTGTTTGAACCACAGAGCCTAGCATCTACCAGTTATGTCCGATTTTACATTCATGCAATTGGGAGTAAGAGGAAAAAGATTCTGAAGCTTGGAGAACTTCACAAACAGGGCAACAAACTCTGTGTCTACGGCATCAAAGGAGAGACCATCAAGGCCACTCTGAGGAAGGATGGCAGGTTTCACTCCTTTGTGGAGAGTGACCATTGGAAGCTCATTAGTGACCTGGACACCGTCATAGAAAACACCCAGCCAGTTGATGAGTTAGAGGACAAGCTCTTTCAGATTGAGACTGAACTAACAAAGAACCCAAGGGTAGTGTCTGTCACTCAGAATTCTGAGTTAGAGGACAGACAATTTCATGAGGTAGACAAACACATTGTGGATGAGTACCCCACATTGAAAGAACAACGAGAAAAACTCAGAGCATATATCAAGGAAGAAAGTGAAAAAAGAAAGAAGAAATTTTCCTTATTCAAAATGCATAAAGAGAACTTTGGGAAACTGACAAAAAATTCTACTTCTGTTAAACTGCTCAAACATCTTTCACACGTCAGTGACTCAGTTGGGTACCTGCGGTGGAACAATAATGGAAATGAAGGCTGTGCCACATGCTTTGTTTTTAAAGGATTGTATATTATCACTTGTCGGCATGTGATAACCGGCATTGTGGGGGAAGGCGTAGATCCAAGTCAGTGGGCAAGCATAATTAGTCAGTGTGTAAAGGTGACCTTTGATTATGAAGAATTCCCACCAAGAGAAGACAGTGCTTTTAATGTTAAACCTTGGTTTGAGATATCTAATAAAACCCTTGACTATGCTGTCCTGGAACTCGAGGAAAATGGAGGACACGTACCTGCCGGACTGTATAATGGAATAGGACCTGCGCCACTTAATGGGTTGATTTATATCATTGGCCATCCAGATGGAGAAAAGAAGTCTACTGATGCGTGTACAGTGGTCCCTAAAGATAATCGAGGAAGAAAATGTGAGGAAAATGTTCGAGAAAGAGAGGCAGCAGGCTGCCGTTTCTCTATGCCTTTTGTCCATATGTTCACCCAAAGAAGTTTCCAGGAAATGCTTCACAGCTCTCATGTGGTTACCTATGACACCACATTTTTTGGCGGGTCTTCTGGATCCCCAGTGTTTGATTCTTATGGTTCATTGGTGGCCATGCATGCTGCTGGCTTCACTTGTAAGTACCAAAGTGGAGTTTCCAATATCATTGAGTTTGGTTCTTCTATGGAATCCATTCTTGATGATATTAAGCAAAATGAACATTGGTATAATATAATTTTTGGAAATTGTCAGGATGAAGAAATGTGGAGCCAATAGTCCTAAGGACTGGAGAAGATTTCATCTATTTTCCAACTTTAAGGGAACTGCCTGTGGCGTTGTTATTCTGCAGACAATAATGTTTTATGAACTTTCAAAATGATTGATTTAACAACAAAAAAAATGAATGTTTTAGATTACTTCCTGTGTACTAGGCATTTCTTTTCAAAGTTCATGCAACAACAACAACAACAACAACACAAAAACATTTGAGTTGACTGTTTAACATGAAAAAGAAAATGAAGTATGACTCAGGTCTCAGGGGACTTAGTGTCAGGAGATGCAAAGATCTGAAAAAGTACAGATCATGGAACTGGACTTGTGGGCCAAAGAGAGTGAGGGAAAAGGAACCTTTGGTTCTCCTGGCAACTTGAACCCATTTCAAAGGCACTGCTTTATTTGGTTCTACCTGTACCTTCCTTCTCTGCCAACCAGAGCTCAGCCAGGACACTGAGTCACAGGTTTTTCAGCCCTGAGAGGTCCCTGAAATCACTTGTCTTTCTTCCGCTCTGGCTTTCTGGCCTAAGACTTGAGTCTGGAATGAACCCACGAGGAATTCATTGAGAAGGCAAGGGAACTGGTTTCTGCCATACAATGTGGGCACCTGGGAGTTCCTGGACTTGAGTTATAGAGAGCAAACCCTGGAAGAGATGGTTTCTACGTCACGGGATTCACCATGGAATAGGCCAGGAGGACGCTGCATAGCCTAGAACAGTTCTCAGCAGTGACACTCAAGTCCCACTCCTTGAAAGAGAAAGGAAGGTGTGATCAGGAAGCATGGTGACACACACCTTTAATCCCAGGAAGTGATGGCAGGAAGCAGAAAGGTATATAAGGCGTGAGGACCAGGAACTAGAGCTGGTTAAGCTTTTAGGCTTTCAGCAGCAGTTCAGCTGAGATCCATTCAGGTGAGGACTCAGAGGCTTCCAGTTTGAGGAAACAAGATCAGCTGAGAAGTTGGCAAGGTGAGGTAGCTGTGGCCTGTTCTGTTTCTCTGATCTTGCAGCATTCACCCCAGTATCTGGCTCCTGGGTTTGTTTTTATTAATAAGACCTTTTTAAGATTCGTGCTACATCTGGCGCCCAACTTGTCCGGTACTAATTCTTGAAAAAGCTACTTGCCTGTGGCCTTGCTGGCCCCAGCTCAGACCCAAGCTACACGTTGCTGGCTGTGGTGGTGCATGCTGGTCGGATTTGCTGAAGGAGGCAGAGGCAGGAGGATCCCAAGTTTGAGGCCAGCCTTGGAGGCTTGCTAAAGAGAAGCTGCGGGCAGGACCAAGCCACAAATGGTGGCAGTGGGACCATGGAGGCAGCGGCTGCTGCTCCAAGTTGCAGGCTCCTTCTCTTCATGTCGGTGATCATGGTGATGCTGTTGCCTGGGAGGAAGGGTTTACTGCTGCTTGTTCAGAGAAGAATTGCTAGGACCATTGTGTTACAAGAAAGCATCGGCAAAGGTCAGTTTGGAGAAGTTTGGCAAGACAAATGGTGGGGAGTAATTGCTGTGAAGATATTCTCTTCTAGGGAAGAATGTTCGTGGTTCTGAGAGACAGACATTTATCAGACTGTGATTGCTCCAAACCACAGAGGAGGCACAAAAAAAAAAAAAGAAAGAAAAGAAAAGAAAAAGAAAGAAAGAAGAAAAAAAGGAAGAAAGAAAAAAGACAGAAGAAAAAAAATTTTGTAGGGGACCATGACCACACCTAACAGCAACTTTGAAATCTTCAGAAGGATGATAGTATTCCACAATGAGGATTCCATATGGACTATGGTAAAGCCATTAAGCTGATTAACACCATGGAAAGATCGACTTTGGACTACAAACTGCTCAGGACAATTTTGAGATGGCTAGCTGAGATGATCCAGATTCATAGACTACTTGAGCAAGGACTTGAGACAAGCCTTTAACTTTCCCATTATGCAGATACTGGACAAATATACAACTAACTCTCTCAGGACTTGACAATTAACCCAAAAATTTTCTTTTCAGGATTCCCTAAAGATGTCTTCACAAGGTATTAATTGTTAATGGTCAGGAAAAAAGCTAAACAAAGAGATTAGATTCAGGGTTTTTGTTTTAAAAAGAAAAAGAAAAGAAAAAAGAATATAGATATGAGCTAGATCATTGAATCTACTCCAAAAAAGATACAGAAATAGTAGATAAAAGCGTAGATTATTGAATGTACTCTAAAAAGAAAAAAGGGAAGGTATAGAAATGATAAAAGACTTTTGAATCTACT
Organism: Peromyscus attwateri; assembly: GCA_902168425.1. NCBI lineage: Eukaryota > Metazoa > Chordata > Mammalia > Rodentia > Cricetidae > Peromyscus > Peromyscus attwateri. The sequence continues at coordinate 10,816 of CABHPP010051627.1, forward strand.
CAGAAAAGAAAAAGAGAGCATATGGATATAAGATAAAAGGTAGATCATTGAATCTTCTTTTAAAAAGGAACTACTTGTTTTAAATAGGATAAGAAATGAATTTTTTGTCTGAATTTGTCAAATGTTAATGGACTGGACATTGTTAACATAATTCTTGACTGTATATATTGTATATACTTTTTTTTTTTACTTTTTCTTATATTAGTTATAACTTTTTACTTTAGACAAAAAGGGGAAATGTGGTGATATGTGTGCCCCCAATATATTGTGCACCCTAATAAACTTATCTGGGGTCAGAGAACAGAACAGCCACTAGATAGACATAGAGGCCAGAAAATGGTGGCACACATGCCTTTAATCCTAGCATTCAGGAGGCAGAAATCCATCTGGATCTCTGTGAGTTCAAAGCCACACTGGAAACAGCCAGGAATGGTGACACACACCTTTAATCCTAAGAAGTGAGTCTTTAATCCCAGGGAGTGATGGCAGGAAGCAGAAAGGTATATAAGGCGTGAGGACCAGGAACTAGAGCTGGTTAAGCTTTTAGGCTTTCAGCAGCAGTTCAGCTGAGATCCATTCAGGTGAGAACTCAGAGGCTTCCAGTTTGAGGAAACAGGATCAGCTGAGAAGTTGGCAAGGTGAGGTGGCTGTGGCTTGTTCTGTTTCTCTGATCTTGCAGCATTTATCCCAATATCTGGCTCCTGGGTTTGTTTTTATTAATAAGACCTTTTAAGATTTGAGCTACAAGGAAGCAATCTCATAACCATCAAAATCAGGAAGAACTTATCTACTGAAGACAGCCAGAGGTCTTAGATAATCTGAGGGAAGGGGGAGGAGTGGGTGAGATGATGTGGGAGGATTGATAAGAGACCAGATTCCACAAGTCCCCTTATTTTCCAGACATCTCCTAGTGCTATTGTATAATGTTTTGTTTCCCCTACTCTGTCTAACTTTCCCAAAGGAAATACAGAGGGACCAAAATTTAAAAAGTGTAGTATCTTTGGTGAGTTATGAAATTCTAGACGGAACAAGAGTAAAGATTATTTGTACGTCATTCTCATTGGTTTGTTCCAAATACACATTATCAATGTTATAAAGTCATAAACGTGGTTTCCACAGCTGTTTGTCTTCAGTTATGCATTCCTTAACTCTTACCAGCTAAAAAGATCCTCATTATTTTCAGGTTGTGTGTGTGTGTGTGTGTGTGTGTGTGTGTGTGTGTGTGTAAGGGGGGGGGTCACTGCAAGTATCACCACTGACATGGAAAGGAACCTCAAAGAATTTAGAATGAAAACTTGGTACAGTTGGATTTGGTCAGTCAGATGGGATCAAAACTTCTAGAGAGTCTGATGCCATGGTTTAATTTTCTTACACATTTAAACAGAATTTTGGAGAAAAAGTTTCCATGTGACATGTTCTTAGAACAAAGTTTCAGAGATGACTACATAGAAATTCCCTTACAAAATGTTCCATTTATAGTTTATTTTATAGTATCTGAGACCTTTATTATAAGAATAGGTTCTGTTGACTGGGAAAGAGTGTTCAGGGCTAGGACCTGGAAAGGAAGAATATTTAGTAAGCTCAAGGATGTATTCTACTGATGGAGGTTGCAGAGTGCATGGTGCCTCTTTTATAAGGATAAGTTCTATTCATGGAGAGATAAAGCTAACGATTAGTTCCTAAATGATTCTCAGGATTTGTGGGGGGAATTCAGGTGGATGCTGGCTTCTAGTAGAATAGCAAAGGATCACCAGGTTGTCTGGCCACTTTCACTGGAGCATTCCAGGTGACCAGGCCTCATTCATTTCATTGAAGAAAATAGATCTGCGTGATTGACAATCTTGATTTCTTCAATGCTTCTCCAAGCTGTGCTTCCTACAAGATCCCATATTCTCTCCCTAAAATTAGTTGGGAAACCTCTCAAATTATGTCCTTGTAATGCTTTCTGTCATTTGCACATAGGATTGAGTGAGTTGCCTGCTACACTCATTCCCATCTGAGATGAAACAAGGCCATGCTCTAACTTCTCAGCTCTCAACCTATGAATCTTTTTTAGATTTATTTATTTGATGTGTAGGGGTGTTTTGTCTTCATGTATAACTGCACACTAGGTATGCGCCTGGTACCTGAGGAAGCCAGAAAAAAGGTAATCAGATCCTCTGGAATTGGAGTTATAATTGGAGGGTTGTGAGCTGCCATGGGTGTGCTGAAAATCGAATCCCTGGTCCTCTGGAAGAAATGCTCATAACCCTGGAACCAACTCCCCAGCCCATCAACTTGTAATCTATAAACAACTGCCCTTTCCATTACATGCTCAGCACTGAGAGGATTCCCTGGGATCTGGAAGCAAATTCTGTCAACCAAGAAATGAATACAGTGGGGGAAGGAAGGGGCTCAAAAGTCTCCACTGATCACATGTTAGTAAGTCTGACTATGGGAGGTAAGGGTGAAGCTAGTGACCCACCTAGTTCTTCACTGTTACTCAAGTTATTCTCTGGAGAGGAGGAGGGAAGGATGGGCTGTGACCATGGGTGAGCAAGCCCCATGGCTCTGCAGTAAAGGGATGCAGTTACGGCTACTGAATTACTAATGTGGAAATAGTGTCAACGGTTAAAAAAAAAAATTATGTGGTACACAGCTCTGGGTGAACCAAAATGTTAGAAATCCATTCCCTTAAAACCAAACCAGTTATTCAAAACCAAAGATAAAATCACACAGGTGGTCTCTTTTTCTAACTCTGAACACACTCTTCCTCCATCTCATCTTCAGCTGCTTTTGGGGGAAAAAAACGTAAGACAGACATAACCCCTTTCTATCCCAAAGGGGTTCTGGAGGCCATGCATAATTGTATATCCATGTTTGGGGGAATTCAGAGAGGGGCTCAACGTTATTGCTTTAATTCATTCAACTAAACCACAATACCCTTCCCTTTCCAATGAAGAGAATAAAAATACTGATGTGGCCAAAGTCGGCTCAGTCTGACAGAAACAGTGAGGGCAGCATGAGGGGCGGAGAAGACACCCGGGCAGGCCTTCTGTAGCATTGGTAGTTGAGTGGAGAGAAACGGATGCTGGTGTGAAAAGGTGCTGACAATCAAGTTTTCTCTCTCTGACTCCCCACTGTCCTCTTCTAGCTATCCCTTCCCAGCGTCACTGATTTCCCGGGGCTGCTGAGCAGGAGTATATGGGATAAGCCTCTGATTTTCATTGCGGTTCTGTTAGTGGGAGGGAAGCAGTAAGATTCAACGGATGGAGTTTAGGTGGGATTTTCGATGGGGAAGGAAAAGAAAGGGAATCCGAAGTAGGATCCTTTGGGTGGATTCAAATGGGTGGTAATGGGTGCTTCAGTGCAGGAGAGAACCTTGTTTGACCTCTGCTCCACTTGGACGTGTAGATTGTCCTCTGGCCCAATGTGTAGGCTAACAAAAGGAGTCTGTAAAGGAGGGTGGGAAAGCCCAGCTGTGGTGAGACGTAGTCTGCAACCCTACTTAGAGGCCATCTCTTAGCACAACATCGCCCCCTTTCGGATGCAGCCGGGAACTACATCCCTTCCAAACAGGAAGCCTGTTGGAAAGAATGATCTGTTTTCCCTGTGGACACTGGACAGCTGGACAAAAGGAGGCTTTCTTCACTTGGCATTCTCTTTTGGGGATGACTCAAGTGATATTAAGTAACAAAGAAAGTATTTTAAAAGCCCTGAAATTTAAATTTAAACAGTTTAAGAGTTTAGCCTGTATGGTCTTAGTGTAACTGATTTTACAAAAAAATCAAAAACAAAAACAAAAAATCATGAGAGCTAGCTGCCTTGTTGAAGGCAATTTTCCTCTTTATCACTCCAATTTCACTAACAGAATATAGGCCCTGGCACACATGCATTTCATATGGAAAGGGATCAAATCCATGGATAATCAGGAGATCTGAATACCAGAGGTATACCAGGACCTCTATCCAGAGGTGATAGAGGGAGACTATCAAATCTTCCATACCTCACCAGGAAGAAGGATGCATGCCACCTGGTAGATTTTGGGTCAGGGAGGGAGGAAGGGATGTGATTGCCATTCAAGTGATGTATGTGAGCCTTTCCCATTACTCTTTTGACCATGTTTGATAGCTCATTGACAGTTGCATCCTGCTGGGGATGCTGTGACTGTGTTGCTCTGATTGATTGATAAGTAAAACGCTGACTGGCCAGTAGTCAGGCAGGAAGTATAGTGTAGGCAGGATAAGGAGAGAGGAGAATTCTGGGAAGTGGAAGGCTGAGTCAGGAGACACTGTCAGCCACTGCCTGTCAGGAGCAGGATGTAAAGTACTGGTAAGCCATGAACCATGTGGCAAGGTATAGATTTATAGAAATGGGTTAATTTAAGTTATAAGAACTAGATAGCAAGAAGGTTGAGCCACACGGCCACACAGTTTATAAATAATATAAACATCTGTGTGTTTATTTGGGTCCAAGCAACTGCGGGATTGGCGGGTGAGAGAGATTTGTCCTGACCCCAGTGGGCCAGGCAGGACCAGGAGATAATCCCAGCAACAGCATCCACTTCAACTTCAGGACAGCATGACAGACAGGGTCTTAGACAGCCAAGAAAGGGAGATTTTGGCCATGACACCATGGAAGATACCAGTCCTGGGAGAAGTGCTCGATAAGCGTGAGGGGAATGGAGTGGATAGCAGCAGAGAGGTGCAATGGAATAAAAACGTTTGATCATATCACTCGATATAGAAAAGCATTTGGCAAAGTTAAACACTAGTTCACAAGCACTCTCAGCAAACTAGAAATAGGGGTTAATTTCTCAGGATGATAAAGAACTTTGAAAATCCTGCATCTATGATGATAATCAATGGTAGGAAACCTAAATGCATTCCTGCTGAGATCCAACACAAGACGGTGATGTTTACTGTCACCATTCCAATTTAATATCATACTAGAAGTCCTAGCTGGTGTAATTCGAGAAAAAGAAACAAATAGCACACGGATTAAAAAGTAAGAGAAAGTCTCTTTGCAGAATACATGGCTGTTTAGGTAGTTTATTGAAAAGTCCCAAATAATGAACAAAAGTCACAAAAAGTCCCTGGGACTAATGAATAAATGATTTAGTTCATTCTTGCTGATATAACAAAGTACATTAGGCTAGGGTCCTTTTAAATTTTTCTTTCTTTGTTTTTATTTGTATGGGTTGTTTTACCTGCATGAAGGTCTGTGCACCATGTGTATGCCCTGGGCCGTGAAGCCAGGAGGGAGTTATTAGATGCCCTGGGACTGGAGTTACAATTGTGAGTAGCCTCGTGGATTCTGGGAATTGAACCTGGGTCCTCTAAAGAGCAGCCATCTCTCCTGCCCTGGTCTGTGTTATTTTCAAATAGCAGTGTTGTTACTTATAGCTGTGGAGGCTAGGAAGTTCAAGATCTAAGGACTGATTTTGTCTCTGGTGAATCCTCACTGCTTCCAAGATGGTGGTTCCTTTGGTTCCATCCTGGGATGGCAGAAGATGGAAGGACAAGGGGGTCAGACCTTTTGGGGAGCACTAGTGTCACCCTTGACAGCTCAGTCTCTTAATATTATTACCTTGAGTCTTAGGTACCGACATGTGAGTTCTGGAGAGATGTATACATCCAGCCCACAGTGGGAATTAGAGTGAATATAGAGTTAACAGATAATAAAAATAATTTATTTCTTATTTACCAGCAGTAAATAATGGGAATTTGGTTTTTAAAACAATGTTATTTATTCTAAATTAGTCCTATTTATAATAACCCAATATGGATCGTCAATACAGTTTGTGAATCATCAGTGTACATTATGGATAGGTGGGTGAATGCATAGATCAATGGGATGGAATAGAGAAACTGGAAATAGGTTCACAGGAATTCGTCCAGTTGACTTTGACAAAGAAATTTGACCAAAGAAATTCAGAGGAAACTTTTCAATAAACCACACTGGAGCAATAAGTTCTCCAAGCCACAGCTGAAGGAGAAGGCGGGGGGGTTATTTTTCATTTAATTAATTTAAAATATATCATAGATCTACATTATACATTGTAAAATCATAAACCTTATAAAGACAAAGGAAAAGGTATCAGGTCTGAGAGACAGCCAAACAATTCTTACATTTAATATGGAAAATGGAAGCCAGAAAGTTGTGAAAAACCCTGTGAAGAATGAAAAGAAGCTACAGCTTGTTACAAGATATATTCAAGCCATGTATCCAAAGATTTTTATTGTTAACATTTTTAAAGTTCTCAAACTTCAGTTTTTAAAGTAGCCAAATACACGAGCAAACATTTCCCAAAGAAGATACAGAGATGGAAGTAGTCACCTAGGGAAATGTTAAACATAACCATCATCAACACATGATATGTGCATACACACACGTGAAAAGCACAAGAAATTATCACTACACCCCTATTAGGAACACTAAAATGAAGTGTATTGGCAACATTGTTCACGAGACGGCTCAGTGGCTCATAGAGCTTGACACACAAGCCAGATGACCTTAGTTCCATGCCAGGACCCACGTGATGGAAAAAGAGAACCGACTTTACAAACTTGTTCTCCCACCTCCACACACAAACCATAATGTGTGCCTCCTCACAATGACAATAATAATAATAGTAATAATAATAATACAATATATAAAATACTAGGTTTTACTCATGAAGAGGTAGAGACTAGATGTTGAGTTTTGTTGCTAAGTGAAAGGGAGAAAGCACACTGGAAAACCAGCCCCAAATCAGTGGCTAGGTCCCAGGTCCTAGGATAGAAGCTGCCATTGTTATTTCCTAAACAGTCTTGTGGTCAAAATTGTTTCTAAATATTTATATGTATGCCCCTAGACCTATGTAGAAGCTTTTTTAAAAAGTGGGTATTAATCGATGCAGAGACACATACTTGGTCAATGTGTTGAGAATAAAACGGAATTCTTAGTCCTAAATGGGACATCTTTATCAACACCCCTATCAAGTTGTGGAGAGTAACCCAGAGTTATGAGAATAGCTGTAATGTTTTGCGGGTTCTATGGTACAGCTCTAAAAGAGGTAACACATACCTGGCACTAAGCTTTTTATTTGATAGTCAATAGTGTCTGGGGTAGCTCCTATTAAACCCCTTTTATAAATGTACGTATCCGGATGGATACAGATGTTAGGGTCTATTTATTTCTTTCATATTCACTTTTCAAGCAGCCAATACAACACCTCAGCCTCCTCTGATTTTTACATAGACAGTATAAAGTTTATGCCATAAACGCGTGCATCCCTCGGCATTGGCTCTCAATGATCAGTGTGCGGCTTTTGACATGCACGTGAGGACTCTGACCAGCAGGGGGCGAAGAAGCTCTAGAGCGCTAGTGCTAGGGGCCAGGGGGCGTGTCTTTTGCATCCTTGATGGACAGCTAAGGAAGGATGCAGGCGAGGATGAGGTAATAGCAGGCATAATGAGGAGGGAGGGCTTGAGGCTGTGCGTGCGTGTATGTGCGAGTGTGGGTGTGCCAGTGCGTGAGCGAGCCGGAGTGAGACGCGAGCCTCGAAGCTTCCGCCGCGGATTAAGTCGGCGCGCTATGCTGAAAACAGATGGACGGACGGACAAGTTAGAGTCTGCAAAATTGGGGCACTACGCTGAAAACAGAAAGACAGACAGAAAGTTAGAGGCTGCAAAATGGGGGCCCTGCCGGGGAGGGACGACTCCTTTCGGAAGCCACTGAGCGGAGCCGCAGGGAGGGGGAGCTGTGTCTCTGCGGTCGCCGCGCTCCGCACGGAGAGAGGGCGGAGGGCGTGACCGTGCAGCGCGATCCACGCGGGCGCCCGCGGAGCCCCAGGCGCAACTCGTGCGAGGCGGGTGCAGCGTCGCTCAGGCCGCGCGCCCCCGGGTGGCTTTGCAAGGCGGGGCGGCGAGTGCGCGGGGCCGGGCCTTTGCATGAAGCCGCTGGACCCTTCGGAGCAGCGGCAGCAGCGGCGGAGCCCGGCGGCACGCGGTCAGAGGCGGGCGGCCCCGGGGTCCGCGTCCCGG
>CABHPP010051641.1:5000-12581 GCA_902168425.1 Peromyscus attwateri
TTATCATTTATCACAACTAAAAGTCATGTCCTAATATTATATGATACTCTTATCTCCTCAAGGTTGATTAAACATGAAGCTATTAAGAGATCACCCCCTATACTTATGTGGCCACATCTCCATAAACAATTGAGTTAAAATAAGAATAATAGGTGGGACTATAAAGGACTAGAAAGAGAACTATGGGCAGCTGGAAGCTAGGATTGGACAGAAGAGTAGACTGACATGATCAATGCACAACAAAAGCATGCAGGAAAATACTGCAATGCATTCCATTACTTTTAACAATTATTATGTATTAATTACTAGAGTAAATTATAAAAATAAATAACTACTAAATACATATACAAAGGAGTGCTTTAGAATTAATGAAATCAACTTTTAAAAAGTGTACATGTATAAATTAAAAAGCAATGAAGTTTCAAATAAGGAGTTGTCAAACATGACTGTAAAGTATATTATGCATGATATCTTGTCCTAATACATTAAGTGTCCTTTGATCTAGTAATAATATTATACCAAAGAAAGGAAAACATTAATAGTCTTGTCAAAATGAGAAAAAAGGTGATAGAAAGACTAATAAAATTAGAATCATCAAAGCAAACAAAAGTAAAACCATCTTTGACTATGGTATAGTATGTTCCAGTTCCCTACAGCAATGCTTGGCTGCATTCTCATCCCCAGTAAAGGTCCTACAGTCTGACTGCTTCTCTGTCAAATGAGAAATTTAAACATTTTAGTTGATGTCACACAGTCACTGGTAACTCCAGACATCTAGTTGGCAAAAGCAAATGAACACACAAACCCACAAGGTTGAGAGCAACTGGTTCTGTTTTCCCCTTTGCTTCATCTAATAACTGTATAAAATAAATCCAGTAATCTTAAAGAAAGACAACAGAACTCTTCAATCTAGAGACAGTGATTCCTAATCACAACTAGATATTCCCTTCCAAATTTGACCTTTTCATTTCCACTCTGAGTTCTGAGGATAGTTCTAAAGAATATTTTCAATAAAATCAGAGAAGAAAAATTTCCAAACCTACGAGGAATACTTGCACAGGATGGTACAGAGTAAATGGGTGCACAATCAGGATGTGTATTCTCTTCACATGTTCATTCTAAAGACACTGAATGTGGAATACTAGCCACTATAAAAGGCAGTGGGAATAAAGAAGAAAGCTACCAGTTTTCCTTGTCCCCATAAAATTGAAGTCCAGGGGTCAGAGAAACAAGGAAAACATTAAAGTTTAACACCTGCTAATATACACACAAAAAGCTTCATTTAAATAAAAAAGGTTTCAGGAAAAAATGTTTGATTTTTTTGCTAGAAATAAATATAGAAGATACAGGAAGTATTGACCATCTGGACAAACTGTGAAAGCATTTATGGCACAACTATGCAGAGCTCATTTGCCTATCAGGTATATAAAAGGTCATGCACATCAGTAAACTACAAATTAATAGAATATGTGTCCAAAGAGAAACTGCATGAAAAGTTAAAGTTTAAATACAATTTAACAATGGAGTGGAAGCTGTGGACACACAGGGGAGGTCAGAGCTGACCCAGGACAGGACATAGCAGCAGGAAAGTGCTGTAACAACAGGGTCACTAAAGCAGGGGTATGGCAGGGTAGACTTCCAGGAAGGTGTGGAGAGAAGGAGCCAGGAGTGTGTGGAATCCTGGATAGTAACTGTTATTGAAGGTAGCAGTGGAATCACAAGAGGAAAACTAGGGAGTGAATACCTGCAGGAGAAGAATACCATAAAAGATATGAAGAATATTTTCAAAAATATCAGAGAAGAAAAATTTCCAAACCTACATAAATACAGGCCAATTCAGGTAGAAGAAGCTATACAGAAGTCAAACAATCAGACACAAGTAGAACTCTGTTGTGGGATGTTCTCTATGCTGTGAATGTATTGTTATGATTGACTGATAAATAAAACACTGATTGGCCAGTAGCCAGGCAGGAAATATAGGTGGGACTAGCAGAGAGGAGAATTGGGGGAACAGGAAGGCAGAGTCTAGGAGATGCTGCCAGCTGCCATGATGAGGAGCAGGATGTAAAGTACTGGTAAGCCACAAGTCACGTGGCAAAGTATAGATTAATAGAAATGGGTTAATTTAAGATAGAACTATATAATAAGAAGCCTGCCACAGCCATATAGTTTGTAAGCAATATAAGTCTCTGTGTGTTTGCTCGGTTGAGTCTAAGCAGCTGCGGGACTGGTAGGTGAGAGAGATTTGTCCTGACCATGGGCCAGGCAGGATTGGAGAAAGCTCCAGCTACAGAACTCCATGTGACATAATAGTTAAAACACAGGGTAAAGAAGAGTATTGAATACTCAAGAAAGGTCAAGTCACTTAAAAGGACAGGTCCATCATAGCAATGCTAACTATATAACAGAAATGCTTTAAGCCACAAGGGTTTGGAAAAATATTACAAGTTCTTAAAGATCACAATTACAGCCATAACTGTTATACCCCACAAATCTATTAAAGTTGAAGATAAACAAAAACTTCCCATGATACAAAATCACTAAAACAGCTGTGCAGAGGATACTGGAAGGAATACTTCAGTTTGAAGAAAAGGATGAAAATACACTGGAACTCATAGGAAATAAACATACAGGACTAGGAAAGCTCATCAAATGAGATCTAAGAAGACATGACAAAAATCATCAAAATGACAGGAATTAATACACATATCAATAATAACTAGTAATAAGAATGTCCTCAATCCTCCAATATAAAGACACAAACAAGTGAATTGGATTAGAAAACAAGATTCATAATTTTGCTACCTTCAAGAAACACACCTCAGCATCAATGACAGACACCTCAGGGTAAAAGGGTGGGAAAAGGATATTCCTAGCAAATATAACCAAGAAACAAGCAGGATATCTGACAAACAGACTTCACCAAACTAATCAAAAGAGATTTAAAAAAAAGGACACTTCATATCTATTAAACAAATAATCCACCAAGATGATATTACAATTCTAAACAGACACACACCAGTCACAAGTGCATCCAGTTTCATACAACAATTACTAATACATGTAAAACACAGATTAACCCCAATACAGATACAATATGTGACTACCACACCCAATCTCAGGAATAGAGAGGTCATCTAGACAAAAACTAAACAAAGAAACAGTGAAGTTACTTGACAAAAATAAATCAAATGAACCTAACAGACATGTACAGAACACTACAACCAAAAGCTAAACAATACACATTCTTTTCAGTACTCCATGGAAATGTCTCCAAAACTGACCTCACTATTAGGACATATAGCAAGTCTCAACAAATATTGAAAGATCAAAATAATATCCTGTATTCTTTTGGACAACAATTGAATAAATATACAATAGGAACACAAACTCATGCAGACTAAACAATATATGATTTAATAATAAATGTATCACTGAAAAACACAAGAAGGAAATTAAAAAACAATCCTAGACTTGACCGAAAACAACACAACAGGAAAATATATGGAACACAGTGAAAGCAGCATAAGAGTAAAGAGCAACGTTAGCAGTTTGCTTCTCTTGCTCTGATAAGTACCATGACCAAAGCAACATGGGGAAGAAAGGACTTCTAAAATGACCACACCAATTTAGGAAGGGAAGAACTTATTTCATCTTACAGTTACAGTCCAGTATGAAGGGAAGTCAGGGCAGAAACTCAAGACAGGAACCTGGAGTCAGAAACTGAAGCAAAGCATGGAAGAACACTATTTCTGGCTTTCTCTCCACAGCTTGCTCAGCCTGCTTCCTTATACAACTGAGGACTACCTACCCAGGTGTCAAGTAGGCTGGGTCCTCCTACATCTAGCATTAATCAAGAACATGCCCTACACACTTGCCTACAGGGTAATCTGACAGAGGCATTTTCTCAGTTGAGACTTTCTCTTCCCAGATAACCCTTGCCTGTATCAAGTTGACAAAAAAATAAAACTAACCAGTACAAATTCCAAGCGCCTGCACTAAAACATTTGAGAGATTTCAAAATAAGAACTTAACATTGCACCATACAGTCTTGGAAAAACAAGAACAAACCAAGCCCCAAAGCAGTAAATAAGTTGAAACTATCAAAATCAGGGAGAAATCAATGAAATATAAATGAAAATAAATGTAAAGAATCAATGAAACAAAGAGTTGTTTCTTTGGAAAGTTAATCAAGCTTGAAAAAGCCCTAGCTAAATTAGCCAAAATAAAGAGAAAAGATCCACATTACTACAGTTGGAAATGTACAGTGAGATACTGAAACAGGTGTGTCAAGGAAATTGTGAAAATCATATGAATAGATCATAAAACCCCTATTCCAGTTGGAAAATTTAAAAGCAATGGAGTAATTTCTAGATGCATACAACATACAAATTAAACCAAGATGAAATAATGTAAGCAGATACATAAGCAGGGACAAGAAAAAACCAGTAATTAAAGGCTCTCAAGTAGAAAAAGCCCAGGACTAGAAGAATTCAATGAAGAATTCTACCTAAACTTTAAAGAATTATTTCTTGTATTCACTTATGAGTGGATATTAGATGTTAAGTAAATGATAATCAAGCTACAGTCTGCAAACCCCAAGAGGTTAGGTAAAGACGAGGGCTCTAGGGGGAAGCACGGATTTTCCTGGGAAGGGAAAATAGAACAGATTTTGTAGGAGGACTGGGGGTGAATGGGGACAGAAGAAGGAAGGATCAAGTTGCTGGGAAGGGAGGGAGTACCAGGAAGAGACAGATGGAATTGGGGGGCACCAGGGAGGCAGTGTGGAAACTCCAGGGAAACTTCCTGGAATGTGTGAGGGTGACCCTACAAAGGACTCCTAGCAATGGATGATAAGGAGTCTAAACTGGTCACCTTTAGTAGCCAAGCAAGGCTTCCAGTGGTGGGGCTGGGTTGCATTCAGTTGAGCTGTTGACCAAGAGTGTCCTGTGGAGATTCCTAAACAACCCAGGCTAATGCTAGGACAGAGGCTGCTCTCTGAAAATGACAGTAGGACTCATTGTTGAGGATGACATCCACAGTTCATTGAAGGTAAAGAGGTTGAGTTGGTGCCTGAGCAGAGCCTTCACCCCTACCTTCTAATCTCTTGGGCACAAGAAGTTTACCCTGCAGACTACCTAAAGAGAAATGTGGAAACCAACCCAGCCATAAAACCCTCAACCTCCAATCTGTCCTGCCTGCAAGATGTGCTGGGGCAATGGTGGCTTAGAACTTGTGCGAGTGGACAACCTATGTCTGGTTTAACTTGAGGCCCACTCCACAAGAGGAAGCCCATGCCCTACACTTCTTGTTTGGCCAGTTATCCAGAGACTGGGTAAGCAAGAAACCTAAGGTAGAACCAAACGTAACAGGTATAGATAGATAGATAGAAGATTGATAGATAGATAGATCCTAATGAAACTGTTAAACTAATAGATCAGTTGGTGCCTTGTGGAGTCATTATCAGGGAGACTTCCTCCAATAGCAGATGCAGAGGCCCAAAGCCAAACATTATGCAGAGAAAAGGCATAAATTGGAGGTCTCCATCAGGTCCCTCCCATTGGAGATTAGGGATCCCCACCAAAGAGGGTGAGGGAAGATTGTAGGAGTCATAGGGGATGGAGGACACCAGAATGTGGCCCACTGAATCAACTAAGCAGGGAATGCATGGGCTCCCAGAGAATGAAGTGGCAAGCATGGGGTCTGCAAGGATCTGCACCAAGTCCTCCGGGTGTATGTTATGGCTGTTAGCTTGGTGTTTTTGTGGGACTTCTAACAATGGGAACAGGTGTGTATCTGACTCTTTTGTCCGTACTTAGGACTTTTTCCCTCCTATTGAACTGCCTTGTCCAGCTTCAATATGAGGGCTTTTGCCTTGTCTCATTGTATCTTGTTTTGTCCTGTTTGGTTGATGTCTCTTGGAGGCTCTTCTTTGAAGAGGTAAGGGAGGGGAAGTAGATCTGGGGGAGAGGTCAGGTGGGTGGGGAGGCTGGGAGGAGCAAAGGGAGAGGAAACTGGTTGGATGCATTATATAAGAGAAGAATCTATTTTCAATAAAACATAATTAATTAAAGTAGTTTGTGGAAAAAAATTAACTCCAATACACTCAGATTATTCCACAAAATAAAAAGGGATGCTTCAAAACTCCTTTAATAAGACCAGTAATAACCTGACACAAAAACACATATAAAGATAAACATAAAGTGAAATGAATAGGCTGATATCTTCGTAAACACACATGCAAAAATCCCCAACAAATGCTGGCAACCCAAATTGAAGATTAAGTAAAAAAAAAAAGTCATCCATCATCAATAATTTGTCTTCACTCCAAAGATATAATGATAGTTTAACATACATAAATCAATAAAACTATCCATTAAAGAGACCAAAAGAAATCACAGAATAATCTCAATAAATATAGAAAATGCCTTTGACAAATTTCAACAACCCTTCATAATAAAACTCACAGAGAAGCAATGGATGGAAGGAACACAATGCAAAATAATGAAGTTCATATAACAATCTTATAGCGTATCATGCTAACAGGAGAATTCAAAAAGTTCCAACTACGATCACGCACAAGAGTGTCCATTTTTCTACTCTAGTCAGTACAGTGTGTGAAGTCTTAGGTGGAACAATCAGACAAGAGAATGAAATAAAAGGGACTGCAAACAATAAAATAACTGAAAGTGTTCCTGCTTGCAGATCATAGTGTTTCATACAAAAGAGACCATAAAGACTCCACCAGAAAAAAAATAATTAGAGCTGATAAACATTTTCAGAAAGTGGAAGGTTACAAAATGAACACGGGAAAATTAGTAGCTTTCCTATATACTAATGATAAACATACTGAAAAGTAAGTCAAGGAAATGAACCCATTCACAATAGCCCCCTCCCAACACACAAACACACATACTATATGGAAACAAACATTTCCAAGGAAATGAAAAATCTATGCATTGAAAACCTTAAAACACTGAAAAAGGAAATTTAGAAAGACCCTAGAACATAAAAAGATTTTTCAGGAATAATCAATAATTGTGAAAAATGCCATCCAGTAAAGGAATGTACTGATTAGATACAATCCCAACCAAAAGTCCAGGGACAATCTCAAAACTTATATGTAGGCTCAAAGAACTGAGGATAGTCAAAGTAACTTGAACATAACAAATTCTGAGTGAGGTATCACCATACCTGACTTTAAATTATACTACATTGCTACACATTAAGAAATTTAGCACATATACACACCCAATCAATGGAATAGAATATAATTCCATGCAACTACAGCCGCTTGATTCTGTCACAGATGCCAAAAATATACACTGGAGAAAAGTCAGCATCTTCGACAATTGTGCTGAGAAACCTGGATTTTAACATGTAAAATAATTAAAAAATGAGCCATTATCTCTTGCCCTGCACAAAACTCAACTTCAGATGGATCAAGGACCTCAACTGAAGACTTGATATCTGAAACTGCTAGAGGAAAAGGTGTGGGGGAGCGCTCCAACTTATAGGCATAAGTGTAGACCTTTTAAATGGGACTCCAGTAGCACAGGAAATATGACAGGCAGTGGACCA